>CM028361.1:43501796-43665601 GCA_016624345.1 Platycodon grandiflorus
TTTAAATTTTTTTCCTAAATTTTAGGAGCTGCTTATTGGTACAAGTTTGAAATAAATTGGTTAATTAAGGCTCCTTTTATTTCGCGGAAAATAGTTTCCATAAAATGATCTCTGGATATGATTTGCAGAAAATGAGAATATCTTATTTTCCGTTGTTTGGCTCACATCCTGAGAATAAGAAGTTTGAGATAAATTAGTTGATTAAAGCTCCCTTTGGTTATTAAGGACCTGGTGTTACTTAATTTGTTAATTGTGTATATGGTAGGAGAATCTAATATACCTATTTATTTTTTTTGATCTTTTTTGTAATCTTAGGAGCTGCTTATACAGGGAAGTTTGAGATAAATTGGTCAATTAAATACTTCTGTACTTGGTTTTGTAGTAGCATATTGAATATTAGAGTAAAATATTGTATAATTTTTTTCGGTTAATTGAGTAGGCAATGTTGCATACTTTTAAGTGGATTCTACTCTTAGTAGAAAGATAAATCATGATGTATGTTTCATGGTCGACTCCGTGCCTTTTGGGAGAATGAGAGCATCAATGAGTAAAATTCTGTTCTGCATAGCATATTCAAATTAAGTTTAGTTGCGTTTAAGAATCTGTACAGAGGATAATTGGCTCGTGCCTTTTGCCTTGTGCATACATAGATTATGGTCAAGTTTCTTCACATCCCATCTCAAAACAGTTAAACATCCAGTATTTTGAGAGTGCTACATACAGCAGGCATGTAAAGTATGTAGAAGCATAAGAATGGATTCTTCGGCTTATTGTCCTGACTTGCATCTTTATTTTCAATTTTTGCAGCTATGACTATTCTGGCTATGGACAATCAAGTGGAAAGGTTGGATGCCTAGCTTCTCTGTATGTACTTTTGTGAATGTAACTAAATGCTTACTTTTCATTTTGTTTCTTGTTATCCTTTTGATTGGTACTCTATGCATTAAGGCCATCCTTGTCTTCGTAATTGGAGAAATTTTTTCGTAAACCACTAGTGTGTGTGATGGCATCAAAATCAACCAGAGTAGAAGTAGAGTAGAAGTAGCTGAAGACCAAAACTAACATGGACATCGTTATATGAGAGTGGCTTGTGTGATCACCTTGATTTGGACCAAATTGAATGGCGAAAAAGGATTCAACTAGCCAACCCCAATTGATTGCGACTAAGTCTGAGTTGAGTTGAGGTTATGATTTACCGGGTATTCCATCAACTCTTGTTTGAAAGCCAAGATTACTGACAATAAAGAATTTTATATATATATATATATATATATATATATATATATATAATGTTAATTGTGCTATATAAAGCGATCTACTCACTTTTAAGGTATAATTTATATTTTTTTTATGCAATTTATACTCTTAAAGTGGATTTCTGTTCGATGTGATGCATTCATCTCATTGTTTTAAGATAGATTAATCTTGAGTCTGTACATATGCTGCACAGATTCCGTGTCAAGGCAATATGCGACACAAGCAAATTTTAAACCATTCAAATGCCGCATATGATATGTTGAGTCACTCAATAACGGTGATTCAAGCTTTAAGGTGCTATATTCTAGCTTTTCATAAATCACATCGAAATTCCATCTTCTCAGCCATGTAATTGCCCCAAAACATTATTAGAAAATACTAATTATAGGAGTACATCCTGCGGCGGAGGTACTTGGAATAGAAAGAGGGCTGTAGACCCTTTTTAATTTTGGGAAAGTTGCACTTTAGTACTAGTTAATTTAAACTTTTGAAAAAAATAGAGTAATTTGATAGTTTTAGAAGACTTAGCCCCCTTTTTCTTAAAAAAAAAATTTTACACTACATAAAAGATTTGCCCCCCTTTTGGTTATTATGGAACAAAAAATTGATTGGTGGAACTTTTTTTTTATCTAAATATATATTTTTAATTCACTTTGGTCTCAATAAAGCATCTCTTTTAATTCAATTTCATACAAGTTTTGCCCTTAATAATTAAAAAAGTTATTACTCTTATGTGTTTTTGTCATTCCATTTTAGAATGTAACTCCTGTCCTAAAGAATGAGCATTCCTATTTTAGTTTCTATGCTGGAAAACAAGTCCAGTTTCGAAAATTTAATCTATAAATGTGCACCTTTTTACAATTTTTTTCTTCTTTTCGAAAATTTGATAATTTCTTTTAGGAGTCATACAAAAAAGATATAATATATTTTGCGAAAGTTTTAACACTTTAGATAATACTCTTTATTTTTGACGGAGGGAGTATAACTTTGCCCTCCTTACCGTAAACTTCTGGCTTCGCCCCTAAGTACATCACCAACTACTTTATTCTACATTAGGTGCTGAAGTCTTGAGTTTTAACATTTTTCTGATGTATTCTTTTGGGTCAAAGTTGGGTGGTGTCCATTCCGTTGTGCAAGTATACTTGTCTAATCCAGTGAAGGTTGTACCTAGGCTTCACATGATGTTTAACTGCTGCCCATGGCAACTACAAGGAGCATATAATTTTATTTTTTTTTGTATTATAAATTCAACGATTATAGGCTAGACGATTGGGGGTAAGCCCTCCCTTCACACAAGACTTAAATCGGCAAAGTGCTTATAGTTGGGAGCTTTATTCAGCTGCCGCCTCATGTGTACTTTACCTACTTCATGTATAAAACCCAATTATCGGAGTACCAAAAAATTAATGATTATGTTACATTCGTTTGAGTGTATTTTTTGTTTGCTGCATTGGAGTATATGTGTTCGAGTATATTTGCCTGCATATTGATATCAGCTGTTATTTTTAGGAGTTTAAAGTAGTTTCTCATGGATAGAACAAGTCAGTAAAGCAAATATTTGACGAAATTCTTCTTTATTTTTGAACATCTTGGATCTCTTCGTAAGAAGTTTGGTTCCTAATAATATGACTGCCATCCTTTTTCTTTCCTTTTTTTCCCCCTGCCGAAACAGCCATCTGAGTATAATACATACGCCGACGTTGATGCAGTATATAAGTGCCTCAAGGAGCAGTATGGGGTTAAAGATGAACAGCTTATTGTATATGGTCAGTCTGTTGGTAGTGGTCCCACCATCGATCTTGCATCACGAATACCAAACTTGAGAGGCGTGGTTCTACATAGCCCAATCTTATCTGGCCTGAGGGTATTGTATCCAGTCAAACGGACTTATTGGTTTGATATTTACAAGGTACTATTCTACTTTTTATTATTTGCATGTCTCATTTATATGTTAAGGCTTACCTTGTTGTTCCTTCTTTTGGTTGATGTCAGAACATTGATAAAATTGGCTTGGTGAGCTGTCCTGTTCTGGTGATCCATGTAAGTTGACTCTCTCTCTCTCTCTCTCTCTCTCTCTCTCTCTCTCTCTCTCTCTCTTGGGGTGAAAAATCCAAAAGGGTAGCATACTTTCTGTTTTTTTTCAATATGGGTTGCAATGTCGCATACTTATTTTTTTTCCACATTATACAGCGTACTTTAGATTTCGTTTTCAATTAAGGAAAAAAATTGGATGTCGTTAGTGAAAACTTAACATGAGTATTTCAATGTTCCAAAATAACGCATGCAAACAAAAGCAAAGTGACCCAAACCCTAACTCCTAAAACCTAGACCCTAATCTCTAAATCCTAAACTCTAAAACCCAAAACCCTAAAACCTTAAACCCCTAAAATCATAAACTCTAGACTCTAAACCCTAAATCCTAAGTTTGACCTTTTCAAACTTGATAAAGCTTATTGGTTAAGTTCTCACAAATGGCATACCTTAATTGCAAATGAAAACCAAAGTACGCTTTATAATATGTTAAAAAAAAAAAACAAAGTACGCAACCCACGTTGAAAATAAGAGCTATGTACGCTACCTTTCCAAGTATTTATTCCCAATTCTCTTGAGGGTAATTGTACTAGTGAGTGGAGACTCAAATACCTTGACTTGCATTATTTAGCTGCAAATGGAGATGAAAAATGAAAAAAGAATATCATAGTATATTTCGCATGGATTCTCTTTGCATGGTTAAAATGCATAAGTTAGTTTTCCTTTCATAATTACATTGCATCTGATGCCTTTGAGATTCGAATCTAGATGTACAAGAATTTGTGGCAGAAGGGGGCAGATTACAGAAGAGCAATAATAATAACTAGGATTAGTTGCAGTTTTCATAGATGAACCATGGCGTATTTTCAGTTGGGCTGCAGGAACTTCGAAATCGACAGAAAGGTTGGTTCCGTTGTTGGAGTTTTCTGTCGAAGGTTTTGGTTTTGCCAGGATTATTAGACAATAGCTGCATGATCAGCTCAAGAACCCCTAAAGTGAAACCACTCCTAAGACAACATCCGGTTTTTTTTTTTTTTTTTTGTTAAAAAACTTCATCACGTGATTCTAATCCAAATAATTACCATCGACTTCATAGCATCATCGCAGGAGGATGACAAGGACGAAGAGTCATCGAAATACCAGTTCCCTTTGCTGAGATCAATAAAAGAAAAAGATTAGGGCTGATGGTTTAGATTCTTGGCTTGCTGAAAGGGGGTTAATGGGCGATGGGGACTGCGGTCGTGTTGGGTTTAGGTTTACTCTAGTTGGACCAATGGTGGATATGTGTCGATGCTGATAGATGGGCCATGATGGTGCTTTATTGGGAAGGAAAGTTGAGGAAAGAGAGAAATAGAGGGAAGTAATACTAGCCTTTTGACTTTCCGACAAGATACGTTGAATCCAGTTTTTGGTTAGGCTAATGGGGAAAAATGAGAAGGGATCAGTTTGGTTATGACTGGAAAGGTAAAGATGTCATTTCAGCGATTTCCGTTCAACTCTTGAACTGCCGTTATGACTTTGGGTTGATCCGAAACAACCTGTACATTCATGTATGAAAATTACAATTAATGCA
This sequence comes from Platycodon grandiflorus, assembly GCA_016624345.1. Lineage (NCBI taxonomy): Eukaryota > Viridiplantae > Streptophyta > Magnoliopsida > Asterales > Campanulaceae > Platycodon > Platycodon grandiflorus. The sequence continues at coordinate 43,506,658 of CM028361.1, forward strand.
AATAAAAACCAAGATATATATACCGCAAAGACGGGGCAGAGCTAGTTTTTTTTGGTGTCCTAAGGGGGCGTGGAAAGGGATTGAATATGAGACCTCACACTTTGTATAGGTTTTTTTTTTTTACACAAACCTCTATTTAATAAATTTTTTTTCCCGCCCCCTTCTATTGCATGAACCTCATCATGATAGCTGCAGAAATGACATCACAGTGTTTGATTTGTTTATTCTCCAACGATCACCCTCACTCACAGTTTTAGCTTTTTGATTGCATGTTGATAGTTACATGAGAGATAAATGGTGACAAACTTTATTGTGTCTTCAGGGTACAGCAGATGAGGTTGTTGATTGTTCCCATGGAAAACAGCTGTGGGAGCTTTGCAAGGAAAAGTACGAACCTTTATGGCTTACTGGGGGTGGGCATTGCAATCTCGAGCTCTTTCCTGAATTCATTAGACATCTAAAGAAGTTTGTATTGTGCTTGGGAAAATCAAAAGCAACCACAAATGGCTCTACGAAGCCAACTGTGGACATTGATAATCAGACCAAAGCACCTGAAATTAGTACTGCAGACACATTTGAGTTGCATCCAGACCTTCCAGAAGTTTCTAGGAACAGCTTAGATAGTCGTCTTGAGAAATCAAAGAAGTCATCAAACAAGCCTGAAAAGTCTCGAATGAGCACTGACCGCGTTGACAGGTTTAGGAGAAGAAAGGGCTTAGTATGGTGATACTACTATGCATTAAACACCCGTATGAGAAGGTAATTTATTCATAGCTCCTTGCTGGTTTGGTGCGTCAAACCTAACCCCACATTATGAAAGCCGAGTGGTCTTGTGTAAGATTATTCCGGATCGTCTGTATGTTCTGAACATAAATCATAAAGTTATTTATTACTGCGTTTTAGATTTTTTTTTCCCACTGTAAAATCAACGATGTCCATCTGAATATGAGAAAAAATTGTTGTTCCTGCAGTTATGCTTTTTGATGCGTGTGCATTGATGATCTTTGTTACTCTATGTAGGCAGTTTCAGGGAAATTGTAGCAGAAATTGGTTAAGAATAGATAATGCTCTTCATTGCATAACCTTTTTACAGTATCTTAGTATCCTACTGTTGCTCGTCAGTTGTCTTTCTGGATATTTCTTGTATTTTCCAGTGAAATTCAGCTTTTTGCTAAGGTTATTCAAGAAAAAGAAGCCCAACAGTGCTGTGAAACAAAAGTTGTTCTTATTGACCTGTTATTTTATCAAAGTTCTTCTGCTTGTGCGTTCAATTTGAAGTAAAGTTACAATGCGGTTCCTGTAGACCAACCTTACGTTTATCTGCAAATAATGAATGTTGAAATACTTGCTGTAATGGAGTTCGAAATGCAAAGTAAACTCGTGAATTCAAAGTAGTTACTGCGATGATATAAAGGTTAAGGGAAAGTTTAGACGAATAGAAATGCCAAAGCTTTATGAGATTGGATGAAGTCTTGTGCACCCTTTCTGAAATGATTAGCCTTCTATATAGCTGGAATACTTGCGACTAGTTTTCAACCTGTTTTCCTTTCTACATTGTCCTGTAATCACCGTGGGTGTAACCCGATTGCCGGTATCTTTGAAAATGATAGGAATATAAATAAATTTGTACAAAATTTTCATTAAAATTTAAGTGTCAAGCATGTGATGGGTTGAAGAGTGACGAGTGACATGTTAAGTAATGTAATACTTATGTAATCAATCATATATTTAGGTGTAAATTTGTACAAAAGAATTTGTATTCCTATCACTAGATTCACTACTCATGCCGAAAATGAGCAATATACATTCATGAAATTGATTATCCTCTCTGGGATCAGAGCAGCTTTGTCCCCGTTTACTGACGTCACCTGAGTTTGACTGAGCTACCAATCTGATGTTCCATATTTCACTATGAAATCATTATCCTGTGGAGTCATAGCAATTGATACCATAGCAGGGTCACTTAAGAGTTGCTAGAGAGGATTTATGGAACGCTAATCCCTCTTTCAACTACGCTTCCGGTTATCAGAGCATTACAATTGCATCTGGGATGCTCAAGACTTCACCTACATTCCAAATTGTTCCGATTGCAATGTGAACAACGAGACCAGCAACAGCAGCAGTATTTCTGCTAGGGCCGATGCTACAGCCATCAATTCTAATGTATACTGCTACGCAGTGACCAAGTCATTGTCCCTGTAAGTCAAACCTTGGCTCAGGCTATCAGGATTAGGGAGTGCCAACTGCTAATGCTTCTGTGAGTGATCAGAGAGCAGGTTTGGCTGCTGGTCTTGGGTACAAATAACACCTCGTGCAACGCTTCGAGTTACGCTCACAATGTCATGTACTGTCCCTAGTCTAGAGTTAGGCTCACAATGTCATGTACGGTAACAAGAAACAAAAAGGTGGACGTAGCTTGTATGTATTTCTGGTTTTCTTTTGAATGTTCCCTAGCAGGACATGCCGTTGGATTGATTGTTTCAGTAAACATTGCCATATGTAAGACCTTGATCTACGCACCTACAACTTTGTTCATGGATACGCTAGATGGGTGTAGCCCTTGCCCTTGTTTTCAACCCCCAATATTTCTAACAAGTAACAACCCATAAAACACCTATATGCAGGCATCTCAGGCAATATGGCTGGAATTACTGTACTGTCACCAAATAATTAGTTAAGATGTAAACTTTTGGAATAAGGAGGAAGCCAATGACCGAAACATAGAATCATGTATAAGGAATTATGGATTCCTTGCTCCGAAACAGTTGAAGTATTCAGAAATCAAGAAAATGTCCAACTCAATCGTAGATAAGCAGGGACAAGGAGGATTTGGCAGTGTGTACAAAGGGAAGTTTTCTGATGGGCGTCTAGTTGCTGTAAAGCTCTTTCGTGAGGAAAAGGGTGATGGAGAAGACTTCATTAACGAAGTTTCCAGTCACATCTAGAACTTCTCATGTCAACGTAGTATAACTCCTGGGCTTCTGCTTTCAGGGAAGCCGAAGAGCTCTAATCTATTAATTTATGGCAAATGGGTATCTTGACTTCATGTGTAACGGTGATTCTCCAACATGAGCTCACGTTTGGGTTGAACCAGGTTGTACCAAATTGCAGTAGGCATAGCTCGAGGACTAGAGTACTTGCACCATGGTTGCAACACCAGATCCTTAGAACACTCTTCTAGACAAAGACTTTTGCCCCAAAATCTCTGATTTTGGGCTGGCAAAGCTATGCAAGAGGAATGAAAGTACTGTATCAGTGTGTACTCAAGGAACCGTTGGATACATGCTCAAGAAGTATTTTCAAGAAATTCTGGTGAGGTGTCCAGTAAATTGGATGTCTATAGCTAAATAATGATGGTTCTTTAAATGACTAGAGCAACAGAGAAAAATGAAGTTGAATCGTCCATAAGTATTTCATACTTTCCGGACTAGATATACAAGCAAATATAAGAGTTTATGGTTCAATGAATGACAGAGGAAGAAGAAACTGCAAGGACAATGATACTTGTGAGTTTATCGTGTATTCAGATGATTCCGTCAGATAGGGCATCAAAGAGTAAAGAGGTAGATATGTTGGAAGTAGATCTCAAATCTTTGCAAACTCCTCCGAAGCCTTCGTTGTTTTCTCCTGCATGATTGCCCCAAGACTCTCCAGCTTCATTTTCACTAAGCTGTGAAAACATTGCTCATCTGAAGAAGAGTATTACTCAATGAGTTCTTCAACTTTATTGAACATATTCCTTTTCCATCATGAATAGCAAGTGTCATTTATTTGCATTAAATAAAGTTGAGGAGATCTCTTCAAAATATTTGACTTTCTGTTGGAGATTATTTGTGTGACAATTCCGCACTAAGTATTCATGATTACACAGATCACAACCAAGAGTCTTTGAACCCCCACGACAGATGTTGCAGACTGCATACTAATTATTTCAACCAAGAATCTTAAATGATAGACTAAACACAATTAAAAGAATAATAATGTGACTAACCAAATAAACCAGCCAGCCGAACATAAGGGCAGACACTTAGAGTCATCTTTAAGAAAGTCATCTGTCCAAAACTCAAGCCAGCAAAATGCTTCGCTAATTCTATTCTCCTTCTATTTTCTCCATTTTAGCTTCTGTCTCCTTTCCCAGTTTTTCTGGCATCTTTTACCACCACCAACCTGCAATCCATCAAGTGTGACCGCCAATCCAAATGTGAGGATGCATAAAATGTGAGCTATCCCTTCTGGGGACATCCACTACCCTATTACCGTGGCCTTCCGGATTTCAAGCTCGAGTGGCAAGAAAGATTCCCTGTAAAACAGATTATGTCGGAAAAAAAATTGAGTTTTGAAGATCAATCATGAAAATCAAGTACCAAGGCTTACCCGCTTAGGTTTATATAACAATAATTGCCATCAAAATTCATAAACACCACACAGAACTACCTTTTCAGTTGTACTCCAAAATTTGGGAACCTTACCTTGTTCTATGGATGCTCGGCTGCAACTCCAGCATTGACCTTAGGTAAGTTCTGCTGTTACCAGAGCACCTCCGGTGAGAGTGGGTACTTCACAATAGGTTCATGTTCAACGAACATAAATTTACTGGGTAGTATCACTGTTCCTATGCTCCAGACAGCACAAAAGCCTGATATATACAATTTGCCAGCTTAAGATCTTACATGAGCTGTTAACTTAACACCCCTAATCGTATGATTTAGTGTGATAAGAAAAAGGAAAGCATGTTCATATAATCAAAGACCTCTCTAGACCAGCAACCTTCACAGCATAGCTCATCTGATCAGCAGGACTAGCGTAACCAACTATCCTGAAAGCCTAAGCTGTTAGGAAGCACACAAGCAATTCTCTTTAAGGTCAACCTTCGTATCTCCTTCGAGCTCTCCATGAGCGCTAGCTTGCGGGATTCCCATAGACCTCTCAGCTAAATAGGCTTCATTGCGAAGTACAAAGTTGATAAATTTAACGGATAATGAAAACACAATAGAGAGGAAATATAACCCAAATATTATACAAAGAAAAATGACTGACTGTATTGACTAGTTCCCTAAAATTTAGCCACATTCAGTTCATCCCTGCAAAGAACAAAAAAAGGGTTTATTTATTTTATTTGTTTCATTTTTTGAGCCATAAATGGAACAATGGAATTACTCATTTGTTAACACTCAATAGACTTTACTGCAACTCTTACGTGCTATGCACCAATAAGATATAAATCAACACCTACATCCAGAATCTGTTATAAACTAACGACAGTTACAACCGTGAGTTGCAACTAAACGAGTCATGCAAGTCTTAAGCAGCTTCTATGCCTCAAAGGTCAAAAGGCAGGCCTGGCATCTGTTCAAGAAAGGAATATGAACATAGACACCATACTTCATAGACCTAGTTTAGCATACATAACATTAAAAAGTTCGACATGACTGAAAAACCCGAAAGTTTTATTTAAATGATTCGATATAGATATGAAGTCTTTGTGGCGTTGGGTAGGCAATGAAATCATATGTAAAGACTTTAAAAAAAAATTATCAAATTTTTGTCATGACAAAATATTTTAGGTAACAGGATGAAGTACATCATGCTCATGACCTGAGTCTTGCAATTACAAAAACATATTTTGAATTCTAAAATCAAAGTCAAACAGATCAAGGGTAAAAATCTGTTCTAGTAAACTCATCTTGTCTACAGCAGAGCAAGATGATTTGAATATGCTTTGGCCAAGTTCATGACCACATCCGACATGACAAAAATAATACACACACACACATTTTATCAAATGAATTCAATTCAAATACAGGATAACAAAGAGATCGAAAATATTAAGTTAATTTGTTAAAACCATCAGTTCAATACTATTCGTACTTCTTTGTTTCAATTCAACCAGATGAGATGGGAAAACAAGTATATTATGTTGCCACTTTAAAAGCAACACATTACACATGTGCCTATGTCTCAATCCTATCCATGGGATATAGGACGCTAGTACAGGTGCAAACATGCGTGGCAGCAAGGACACCCACAGTATCTGGAAACTCTGTCACAACAATTCCCTCAGCATCAACGCTGGCAAGCACCTCCCTCATGGCTCACCAGGGTTTAGGCTTTCTGGAATCATCTGCATTGTAAGTGTAAGGATTGTGGATTTGTTTGGAAGTTGTATGGCCTGCTTTGGAAGGAGAAGACATTTTAAAAGCAAAAGGAACAATGAAAGCTAGTGCTTTTACAACTATAATTATGATGAATAACACAATTGTGGCCACTATCGCGTAGTACAAAAATTTGAAAGAGTTATTGAGAAGCTAACACGTGAAATTGTCTGTAAAGTAACATAGCAAATGCTAGACCAGAGGCTAAACTTGCCTATGCATGAGGCCAGGGCAGGAATAATCACATGCAATTTAGGCCCACGTTTCTGGATCTGTTTAGTCCCTCTTTTCAAATTTCACAAAACTCTGTTCTTACAGAGGGTTATTAGACAATTACCTGGTGCCCTACTCATCCTTTAGAGGAAGAACCAGAAACAAGCACAGTGGTGAAAAAATCTGTGATCGATGATTGTTACCTACTGGCATCAGTGCAGTGATCAATGAGATGCGAGTTGAAATTGCTAGCCGCTTCCAATATCACACATCACTTTCCCGCGCACAATCAGAATTCAGATACTCATGAATAGATACATCTGAAGATGAGCTGCTCATGTTTTCCTTAATCAATTAGTCCTTTTTGCAACCGTGCCTGAAAGGAACTTTATTAATTAAGTGACGGGCCGATTAAGTGGTCTATACTTAACAATAATACAAATGGCACCAGCTATGTCAGAAGCAGAAAATTTTGCAATTGAGCCTCAAAAGTTTTTGTGTATGCTCCTTCACTTCTCCAGATAATGCATAAGAGAAAACTAAAGGTATCATCTTTGAGATTAATGATTTAGAGAATAAGAGATATACCAGTTTGCACTTCAAATCAAAGACTGCCTTCTGTCTCTGATGTGCAAAAAACTTCAATGACTGAAACAGAAAGAAAAAAGCAGGATAAGTCAAAATGGTTTGTACTGTGATTGGTTAAATGCAAATGAATATTCAGAAGAAGGAGAAAATGGGTTGTGTATGAGTGAGTGTGTGTGTGTTGGGGTGGAGGGCGGGAGGTTGAGGTTTAACTTACTCCAACTCTCTGCATCTCAAGAGACCTTTGTAATGCTTCTCTTTTAGTCAGAAGATTCTGAGGTAGCAACTTTAAGGGGCGTCTATAGTTCTTCCCACGGTATAAAATTATAGCATGACCTTCTTTCATCTTGTCTACTGAAACAAGTATCCCACCACTTTCTGCTTCAAGATGTTTTGCAGTATATAATATCCTCGAAAGAACCCTCTGCATTGTAATAACCTTCACTATCTCCCTGTGCTTCCAATGCTGATGAATACCTTCTATTACCCCATCAAATACCCCACGCCTTCCTGAAGCCATCAGTATTTATGTGAATACGCAGACAAACAAAGAGTACATCATATGAGACTTCAGGAAAATCAAAAGCTTTACCCAGCACTAAAGTGCTATCCGTCTTCAAACCTATCCTCCGGAAACATGCCCTCTCCTCTTCTGTAAGAATTTCTTGGTCCACATCCTGTGCAGAAGGACTCCAAGCAGAATTTAACTTTGCCAACTCTTTGAATGCCCTTCCTATCTTCACCTTAAGCTGCACAATTTCTTATTAGTTCCCTACAACTTTTCAACAGACAACAAAATATGAAATAAGACTCTAGCTAGATCGTACAATGTGAAGCTTGCGCTCTTGATTTCGTAGTTCTTTTTCAACTTTTATTTTTTCAGCTTCAATTTGAACTTCAATCTCCCTCTTTCCTTCATCAAGGCCTCTGCATTCCAATTGAATATCCTGAAATTCCGATAAAGATCCAATTGTGCTAGTGTTTGCAGATGATTCATCAATCAGGTAAAGGGTTTCAATTGATTTAATCCGAGCAGCTTCTTCCTGAAGTTGAAGATGTTTAAGCTCCATTTCTCTATCTGCCACTATGCTTGCAACTCCACGAGGAAGAAAATCCTTGCCTCTGTAAAGTATTATATAGAACTTATTCCGCAATAACAGAACTCCTCCAGTAAGACTCTGCACATGTAAGATATCATTGCTTTTGTTATTTGCCCTGGAATAAATCATAAAATGCTCTCTCTCTCTCTCTCTCTCTCTCTCTCTTCATAAAATTCTCTCTCTCTCTCTCTCGGGGTAATCAAACTTGCCTTCAGCTCGGTTGCCATTTGTTTGTTGTTTGTATTAGGAATTCCCCACTTCACAGCAATCTTTGCTATATGACACTTCTCCCACAACTTTAAGATGGCTGCAGCCAAGCCTTGAAGTTTACTGTTTCTACCTTCAAAGAAATAACACAAATTAGGGGAGTAAACCTAAAGACAACCGCATAATCATGAAGGAAGTGTTTCCAGATGCACAACATATCATGCATAGGGAATTCTATTTGCCATAATCCGCCTTATTCACAATTTTCCTCCTATTCTGCTTGTATATGACACAGGCCAATTTTCCTCCTTTTTGTTCCTACTTCAAGTATTAGATAGAGTTTGGTCATTGCTAAAGCAATTTATTCTGATTCAGGTGAGCATATGTCAAAACTATCATGTTTAGGCACAAGTAGGGCAATGAAGATGGTTACTTCCCATATAAATTGTAAGATAACTATACTTGTGTATGTTTAAATATATTTGTACAATAAAAGGTATTTAATAGTTTACAAAATGCCTAACTCTCTACTAAGCTTAGTTAACAAGTCCACAAGACCAATATCAAAGAACTAAAATCTCTTTTTTCTTTTCCACTGAAACAGTTGAAATATTTCAATTCCCAAGAGAACCAAACCAACCAAAAAAATAAATAAAAGGGTCAAAACAGAATCAGACATGACAGAAATGGTTTAGAAATTCTCATTTTGAAGCCAACAACACCAAAAATAGATAAAAGGGCCAAAACCAAGCGATACATGGGAGAAATGGTTTCGAAGTTACCATTTTCAAGCCAACAGCACCAAAAATAGCTTAAAGTGTCAAAACAGAACGATACATGGTGGACATGGTTTAGAAGTTTTCATTTTGAAGCCAGCAACACAAACAAATGAAATTTGATTCTTGATTATATCAATAGAAAAATATGTGTGTGTGTGTGAGTACCTAGGACAAAATGAGTGGGTAGAGGGCGAGCAAGCTTCCTCAAGTATGTCAGGTCATCATTTGCCAGCTTCGATCTTGCATTCTGTGGGCAACGCCTACCTGGCCGCTTAAATCCAGGAACCACTTCGGGAAGCAAATCTGCATCTACTGGCAAAGGCTTATGCATCCACCAATCAACGAAGCGAGGTCCCAATCCATCCAATAATCTATCAGCTTCCCTCTCATACAACGACCCATTTATTGGTACTTCATCCTTATTGCCAATCACTTCATCTATAAAAGTCTCATTTGATTTCGCTGGAAAACAAGCAAATTTACCTCCATAAATGCGAGATGTTTGCCTACCATCACCTAAACAACGGTGCCTTTTCGGATAAGTTCCGAAACCTTTCTGATAATTACATCCTCTATAAATAACATGCACATCTTTCTCAGTCCATACAACTAGGCCTCCAGTCTTGGTCTGCTCAACATTCAAAGAGTAGAAGCCTCAAAGAATTTTCAAAGAAAAGGAAGACATGTAGAAGAAGAAAGACAAATTGTGATATGAACTCTAGAAGCAAGTAGACAGAAGGGAGTCTAGAATCAATTAATTCGCAAGTTTTTCTAATCATCTAAGAGTCAAGAAATCCGGTCACATAACATATTAAACATTACCACCACATATGAGCCATCTTAATTCAAGGCGATGTTATTGATTTCTGGACAAAGGGAGAACGTGAAAGGTGATGTAAAATGAAATATCAGTAGGAAAAAAGGAGTTGAGACTAAGTTGAGGAAATTTTTAATATTGTACTTTCTAGATTACATTACTTCAATTTTCTCCAAAAACAAGGGCCCTTCTCCCATTTGCAAGGCTGGCTCCTTCCGGAAACTTACAAATACAAAAATCCAGTACAACAAAGGTCACACAATTACCAGAATACAGCATATTAGAATATGAAGTGGTGCATTTACCATCCATATTTATCATGACACATGTAACTGTAACATAAGGATGCGATTGTTCCACTTTCTACTTGGAGAAGATGTTTTATTGATCATAAATTTTATAATTATCAGTACAGAACAGGTGTTATCATGCTAAAACTTATTTTTACATCCCTTCGTTTGGAGGTAAGAAACCATAGTCTTCATATTTTTCTTCCTCCAAACTGTTGCCTCCTTTACTAAAAATCATGGTTATGCCCTTATGTATCTACCTCAACTCTAGAAAAATATAGTTAGCATCAATCTGAGAAATAATTCTTGAAAACTAACCAGCCTTTAACACCCTGAAGCAACATAGTAAAGAAATGGTGTTAACCAACATGGCTACGGTGCAAAAAGAGATTGGTAGACTCAAATTATATGAGGCAATTCTTCCACCAAGTAACGCATGATCTTACAGATCTTGTTTGCTTGTACAAGTGTTATTATATCAATGCATAAAGAAAATATGCAGAAGTACATAGATTTATTATAACAGTGATAGTTAAACCTAACATTCAGCCTTAATTAGTATTTCTAATGTATTTCCTAGAAAAGAAAAGAATAGTTGAATTAGCACAAGTCTTTGAGAAGGATATGAATAATCAGAACACATGGCTTAAAAGAAAGGAAATGAATACGGTAAGAAAGAGTAAACAAGATCAACCTCGACAATTTCTCTTGCTCTACCCATATTTCGACACAAGGGAATGTCGAATTTGAGCATTACAAGCTCATTGTTACTCCAAATGGAACGCATTTGATCAATAACAGCGTCAGTCACCCCAGCTTTCATAACCTTCACCCACTTCCTCATCTTGGCAGCCTCACCCCTCAACCTCTCAAGTAACAAACTGTCAAGCCTCAATTCAGCTGCAGTCACCACTTTCTCTCTATTCATTCTCCTAAACACCACCTTCTCATTACTCTCCCACGGCATTTTTGCCCTAAATTTTGAACCCTCTTCCTCATCATCAGACTCCCCCAATGAAAATTCAAACTCAGAGTGGTCTGTGCTTTTCTGGGTCTCCTCCAATTGGTGGGTTTCTTGAAGTTTATCAATGCCTTGAAAGATTATCTTCATTGCTCTCTTGCCCCTACCCCCGCTCACTTTATGGGTCAATGAGTCAACGGCCTTTTCATCTCTTTTACTGGAAGAGCTCTTCCTGTTCCGGCGTTTGGTAAAGTCCAACACTTGATTGGGCTCAAGAATTAGAGGACCCTTCATCCATGGAGCAGTCCGGTTCATAATGGACGACCCGGAAGGCAAAATGGGTTCTTTTGAAGCTGGGTAATCTGGGTCTGCAGACTTAACGCTGCCATTTTTGTCTTGAATTGAAAACGTAGTGAATTTGGGATTAGGGTTTTGGAGAAAATTAAGCTTTAGGGAGTGAGATTTAAGACTGTTTGAATCCCGAATTGGGTTGGAGATGTCGGAAAAAAGGGGATTCTTTGATAGAATTGGAGGAGAGAGAAAGCGAGTTGCTGACATTGGTGATGGTTGCAAATTTTGCAGGGTGGGGAAAGAAAGAAAAGGCATATTTGGTTGTTAAGACAGTTTTGCTCTTGATCTTTTTGTGCTGAACTTGGAAACCATGGCAGCAGTCCAATTCCACAATTATCTTGCCACGTCATCAAATCTGGCGGGAACCAGCTGACCTGGCAAAAATGTACCTATACATAGTACATCCAAACAAAAAAAAAAAATTTGTGTCCAAAATTGCTTAGCTCTGTAAATGAATCACAGTTTAGTCCTAATTTTATTTGAATTTGAGACAAAATTTTTGGATAAACAGTTAAAACTCAATTAATTAATAATCTCTCTTAAATAACACTTTTGGTCTTTCCTGAGTTAGGGACAACGTGCTAATTTTTTTTATTTTTTTATTTTTTGAAAGCTAACCAAAGGAACTTAGATTAACAATGGCAGGAACAGAGGATATCGAGAAGGCCATCCACAAAAGCTGGAGGCTCAACCCGACAATGAGTGCTAGAAAATTCACGAGCAGCCCTAGCAATACAATGTGCCACTACATTAGCATTACGATTTACGACAAGCAAGGCTAACTGAAAATAAATGGTTTTCGACAAGGATCCTCTTACGGCTCGACACTATACTACCAAACTCTGAATTATCCAAAATGGACTAACGGATAGCATTATGAACGAGTTTGGAATCCACCTCAAACACTGTGCTCAAGCCCCAAATTCTTAATCCAAGATAAAGCTTCATATAACCCCATAGCCTCACCCTCGTCTACACGTAACTTACTGGGAATAAAGCTAGACCTAGCTAGCAGCTACAAACTGGCCATGATCATCACGTAGTACCATACCAAAACGTGTCTCGCTGGAGTCATCAAAGAACGCCGCGTTGACATTGACTTTCAAAAAATTTGCTGGAGGTTTATGCCATTATGTGCAAGTTTGCCCAACACTAATCGCATGCATGGTTCCATTTGATAACACAAGAGCGAGCCTCCCGACATTCACCCAGCGGTAGCAAAGCCTTCGAGACAGCCATGTGAGCTATTTTGTGTGAACCATCCCATAAGCTGGAGTTTCTCTCTTTCCAAATTTGTCATAGAATCATGGCACTGTGAGAAGCACACCTCTTACCATAGTTACCAAAAAGAAAGAATAACAAATCACGAATAGAGTCAACTTGCGCGAATGCATGATTAAGAACGCTATCGAGCCCTGCAATACGCCAGCAATCGAGAGTAAAGGGACAAGAAACAAAATTATGCCAGGAATTTTCGTACCCCATTTTGCAAATGTCGCATTCACCACCCACATGAATACCACTACTGAGAAGATTAGCCTTGTTTGGGAGGCAATCACGCCCTAGCCACCAAAGCATATGTTTCACCTTGGGAGGTATCTTAAGATTCCAAAGAAGTTTCCAATTTCCCGTGACTTGATAAAAGGTATCAATTGTCAGAGAGCAAACAAGCCGATATGCAGTTTTAACTGAGTAAACACTGTTGCGAGAAAAGTGCCAAATGAGACCATCTCGGGGACCCCGTGCGCAAAGATGAATAGAGAGGATCTCCTTAACATCCTCATGGTCGAGCAGCTCATCAAGGAGTTCGAAATCCCATTGTTTCATACCCGGAATAAGCAGATCATAGACCTTCAAGTTTGGCTTCTATAGGATTAGGCGGAGTCTTGATGTTGAAGCAAGTGTCGCTACGAAGCCACGGGTCCCCCCAAACCTTAACTGAACCACCATCGCCAATTTTCCACATTATTCCCCGTTTGACCAAATCTTGAACAGACTAGATACCCCGCCAAGTAAAACTTGGACACTGCCCAATTCTAGCATTCAAGAAATCCCCTATAGGGAAATATTTAGCTCTGAGAACTGTACAAACAAGAGCATCTAAGGTCTAATAATTCGCTAAATTTATAAGATAATACATATATATATATATGATTACTCATAGAGACTCCATGCATTGTATAAATTAATAACTCATTATATATATATATATATATATATATATATATATATATATTACATAATATATTAGTGATTTATGAAGACTCCATAAAAAATGACTCGATTGTCTTGTTTTTTGTTGAAATTAATGTCACATTGATTCTCATCTCTGATTTTTCTTATCATCGTAAGAACTTCTGGTGTAGTTTTCTTATAGCTTAACAAGAAATTATTCAATGTGATGTCGTTGCAAGACCTTCGTTTTGCAAAGGGGGTTCTCTATGAGTGGATTATTCAATATCTGCTTCTTATTTTTTCACATGTTCTTGGTATTGAATAGACCACCCGTATGGAGCCATTGTTGTAATTACTTTTGAGTGATACTTGGATTATCCTTGTGGTGCTTGCATAATACTCTACGATTTTCGTCCGTCATTGTTGATTTTTTCACACCATTAAGATAAGAAGTCTGTTATGTGTATGATATGTTTTTGTTAGTACGATTGTTCTTGTGTTTAAATAAGGAATATTATTTAATGTTCATAAAGTAATACTTTGAACAATATAGTATATTAATGGACAGTAAGAGTAAAGAAGCTTGCTTGCAAACAGAATGAAGAGAGGGAGAAAGGGAGGGAGGGAGAGAGAGAGAAAAAAAAACAAGAGAGAGAAGAAAGAGAGAAGTCTCCGGTGAGAGAGAGGATAGAGAGAGAGAAAGTGAAAGTAAGAGAGAGAGAGAGAGAGAGAAATGTAGGATGAGATATAATTCAAATTGGATCCTCTATTCCAAAATGGTGTTCCATCTCCTATTCTAACCGTTGGATGTGTGCCACATGTGTATAAAAAATCACGGGGTAATTAATGTTGTTTATTCACATGCACATGTGGCGCACATCCAACGGTTGGAATATGAAATGAAACACCATTTTGGAATAGAGGATCCGATCTGAATATTAATTACTAAAGAGAGCGAAAAAGAGGGAAAAACAAGCTTCCATTCCCGCCAAAACAAAAAAATCCACTTAGGCATCCCAGTTAGCCACAAGTAAGAGTAAAATTGGTATTTTTAAAAAAAATTAACGCTCCTGTTAGAAATATTAGGCTTCAAATGTTGAGATTAAGGACCACCGTAGGAAATTTTATCAATTGAGTACCAAATCACCAGGAAATGGAAAAATCAGGGAATATATTAGGATAAATTGCTGGCCGGTCCACTTTCCCAAACTTTTTTTCTCTCCATTACACCATTTTTTTTTTTAACCGCTAAAAGGCATTTTAAAATTTTTCTTTCTAAAATACTCTCAACAACATCCTTGCTTCAGATTTGAGATTCAAATTGATGTATAAATGATTCCATGTTGTTAATATAGTCTTTTCTCATGTTTGGGTATCAATTTTCATGCATAAAACACGAATTTGATCAAATTCAAATTTTTTGAGTTCATCCCGTTTTTCTTTGTTCTTGAGCTGTTTTGGGCACTTAAATCTTTGTTTTAAGCTTCGAATTTGTTTAAAATCAATTTCATATTATTATCCTAACTTAGTACTATATTTATGCACAATTTTTCTACCAAAAAACACTATTTTTGAGCTTCAAATCAAGCTTGCCAGTGCTGTCCGAAAACAGAGGAAGATGTTCTTGGGTGATTTAATTCGTCAATCGCAGATCTTGGGCAACGCAAGGGTTCGACACGCCGGTCGGTCGCAGGGTCGAGGGACAGCGTCCCTCGTGGGGGTTCGGGGGCAACGCCCTCGAAAGGTAAACGAAAATCATTCATCGCGATGCAGAAGTCATTCATCGCGATGCACCAATTGTTGCATCGCGATGCAGAAGTCATTTATCGCGATGCAAACATCATTCATCGCGATGCAGAAGTCATTCATCGCGATGCAGACATCATTCATCGCGATGCAGACATCGTGCATCGCGATTTAGAAACCATGCATCGCGATTCTGAAACCTTGCATCGCGATTCTTTACAAAAATTACATGTGGGTCACACTTGACTTCTGCATCGCGATCTCTGATTTATGCATCGCGATGCAGAAGTCATTCATCGCGATGCAGACATCATTCATCGCGATGCAGATATCATTCATCGCGATGCAACAATTTGGTGCATCGCGATGCAACAATTGGTGCATCGCGATGCCAAAGTAGTGCATCGCGATGCCTTGGGTTACTGAAGCGCGCGTGTTTTTCTTTCATTAATGGCATAATTGTCTTTCCGCCCCAAAAATGCCTTTTTCCAATTTTTAAAAAAGATGAGTGGACTGGAGCGATTACAAATTTTTAAAAAGGGACCGGCCGTAATTGACCCAATATATTAATCCTTTTTTGTTACTACCATTTTACGCTTATAAGTCTAACCAATTGCTGTAATTGTATCAGATTCATCGTTTAAAAGCTACTAACATAAACATTGCAAAATAACACATTTTTCTTCTTCTTTTTTTTATATTTAGTTCTTGAATTGGATATTTAGTCGAATATTCGGACTAGTAACGAAATTGGACATGGATTAATAAATATAAAATCCATGAGGTTAAACAGATTGGATAGGACTGAATGATTAACAATATAAAATTTTGAATTGTATTCAAATATATATACACACATTCAATGCACATCTAATCCATGAACAAGCCGACTTAAGAGTTCAATCTAATGTTTTCTTCGCTAGAGTTGTTTAAAATGGATGAAGGCCCTGCCTGATCTCTCGAGCCTGGGTAAAATGCAGCTAGCGCTAACCCCTGTGGTTGGGCCAAGTTTCAGCGCTCCGGCCCGAAAAAGCGTTTGGCAAGTCTGATCAGTTCTAGTCTGTTAAGATTTTCGGTTAATTGGGGACGCATTAATTAATTGTAGTTTAAAAAATTCAAGGGGTTAAGTGGTTGGTAAAAGATCTAGATCCCTCAAAACGAACGTAGGCCTAGCCATCTGATCCGGTGACCACAGCATGCAGTCTCCGTCTAAGAAAAGAAACTTGTTGCTGTTGTTCAATTCTCCGGTCAGCTGGCGGTCACCACATCATTCTTAAATTAAAAATGGAGTTCCCACAACAATCTATATATGGATGTCCTCTTTTGATTGACCATTTCTCCCAACCCAACAAACCGTAAATTTGCATGGATCTTTCTCATTAAAAAGAAAAACTAATTAAGAACTACTCATGTAATCCATAAATGGATGAAATAAACCAAAAGAGAAAAAATGAAGAAGAAGAAGAAGAATCATAAATGATTTTCGTAAGAATTAAAACAGTCATGTCACACCTAATTAACCTCAGTTTAAAATGAAAATCATTCGATCGAATTGGGTCCACCACACCAGCTTATAATTATAGTTTGTTAATGATCAAACTAGTCTACAATTAATATATATTAGGAAAACTACGAGTACTGATCATGATAACTTAAGATCGATCTACTCGATCATTTTTCTTAGTATTCTTTCTTTCGTATTCCTTCCTAGCTAGATAGCTACAGTTATAAACTCTTTAATTATTTGTGTAGTAGGAGTCCATATCCATTACATTACGCAAAAATTTGATTATTTAAGATCGATGATTATCACATGCAGCTAGCTAGCTTAGCTAGAGTTAAAAGGAGCGCGCAAAACTTATCTATGTGTTTTATTTTCCCATCATTTTCCAATACTGAATTAACATCCCATGCATTTAACCCACCCACCCACCCTTACACACAAATTAAACTTGGCCCAAATCTCTCACTTTTTATGAACGTTACTTGGCGCTAAATACCCCCTTTTTTATACTATTATTATTATGGCAAATTCCTAGAATGAATATTCTCTGCTTTAATAAAACTTCCATCTATATATTCTCTGTGTTTACAATATTCCCCCCCCCCCCTCTAACTCCTAATAAATACACATTCTCTTCTTTGTCTCTAGCGGCCGACAGTGTTAGAGCATCACCAATGCAAATGTGAATGTAAAAAAATTTATATTTTATTTAAAATTAATATTTATAGAAAACAAAATTAGAAACTAACTTATAAATAAGTATTAAATGTTTGTATCTTAAAAAGAGCTGATTTTTTCTGAGAGAATAGGGGTGTGAATAAGAAAATATGAGGGATTTGAATTTAATTGTTTTGTTTTAAGGCTTGAGGAGCAATTTTAATTTTTGCACACGAAAAGGACAATATTCTCCTATACTATAAAAGTGTGAGATGTTTCTTACAAATTAATAGATGGACAAAATTAGCCCTATGCCTAATAAACCACCCACCATTTAATTAAGGACAAAATAAGTAAATTTATCATGATAAAAAATAATGTTTGGACAAAAATAACCATAAATTTAATAAATCACTCACCATTAATTAAGGTCAAACAAGTAAATTTGTAATGGGCTAATCAATATCATGAAGTGTTAAATAATAATTTGGTCCCTCCTCTTATACCTAACTTTAAGTTAGGTCCCACATTTTGAATTTTATTCATTTTGTCTCATATGTCAATTTTTTTTTTTTTTTTGTGAAATTCTCCCCTCCTGTCATTACCGTTTACAAATGTTATCCAATATTTTTAAATGTGACAAAAATACTCTTACTAAGTTATCCAATACCGTTTACTAAGTTTTATTAGAATCTAAAAAATAATATGATTTTACATTTTTAAATATGTTTGGACACACATTATTAGAAGTATATGAAAATAAGAATAATAATAAATTTATTGATGAGTATCGAGATATTTATCAAATCGGCAACATGTTTTGTAATTACCAGTGAATAAGCTAAGAGAAATGTGTTAAGAAAATGTGTTATAATTTCAACAAGATGAAGAAAAATGGAGAACTCAGTTAATGAATTTGTACGTTTTGTTAGAGAAGAAAGTCAAAATATTCAGTTTACTCCTTTGAATTTTCGGACTACTACAAACAGCCTTAAAGACTATCATATTGGTCCCTAAGTTATAGATCGTATTAACAAATCCCTATTTAGTTAACTAAGTAACTTTTTTTAGGATTTTCACTATCCGTTAAGTTGTAGAAATTTCGAATAGGCTCTCCTACGTTCAGAAATGTATAGACAATCTTATGTTACATAATAACGTTAAAGTAAATATATATGCTATATTTGGCAATTTTATTTTGTAATATAGAAATAAAACCTTTTAAAAATAAATAGAAAAATGTGTTATTAATATTTTATTCAAATTAACCATTACTATGAATATCTACATACTTTTCTAAATTGTAAAATAAATTATCCCAAAAGAAATAGAGTTAAAATTTAATGAGCAATGTCTTTTTATTTTGAATGTGTTCACTCTTATCAGTATGTCAATTGAAAACAAGCATTCAAAAATCTCTCAATCAAACCATTATTTTCACTTCCTAACACTGAGTCACAAATTCTAAAAACGACATGAGCAAAGTCTCCAACAACAATGAGAGTACACATTTTTCACTGCAAGTTAGTTTATCGACTTGTAGACACCGTACAAGTTAACTCAAAATCTTTTAATGCACGAGAACTGTCTTAAGTAATCATATAAAGCTGGCATTTGAGAAGAACATATCAACGACTTTCTTCCCAATCTTCCTTGAAAAATGAAATAACTCCATAGTTCTCCCTCTGTCCCTAAATTATTGTCTTATTTGACATGACACATGGATTAAGAAAAAATAATTGACTTGATTACTAATATTGGTATAGTGTGTAGTTTTCTTTAATGCACATGTGCATGTGGCCCATAGTTAAAGTAGGAAGAAAAAGTAAGGGTAAAATAGTAAAAGTATTATCCTAAAAAGAAAACTTTCAAACAAGACAATTATTTGGGGATAGACAAAAAAGGAAAGCACAAAAATTACGTAGGGACGGAGGGAGTATTAATTATTTATCAAGTTAGAAGATATCGTTCAACCATAAAAATGTCAAAATATGATTTTTACCCTGATGTATCCACCAAATCTCACTATGCACCCCAACCTATGAAGTGTCCAACTTTAATACACGTTGTTGCCATCTGTCCCAATTAGCCCCTTGACCTTATGGGCGTTAGAAATAGTAACAAAATTTGACATGTGCATGTCGCATGAGGGCTATGTTAGTCATTTGGATCAAGGTGCAAAGTGAAATCTAAGGCTAATTCAATTTGATCTATTTTAGTATTTATATTATTATAAAACTATATTTTTATTTTTATTTCATTACAAAAATTATTCTTCTCTCTTCATTTCTAGCTAAGTCATATTCTACCACCACTATCAAAATCACCGCCACCAACCACAAATAAATGGGCGCCACACCCTAAATCCATCTGAATATTTTACTCCTTTCCATAACAGGGTTCCAAACCCCTAGCCTCTTTTGGTCTTCACTTGCTTACACCTTTTCATAGGACTCGATTTCGTTAGATGAGAAAATCATTTTATTCCCCTCCCAAAGCTATCAACTTTCTTTTCTTCTATCACAACTCTCCTTTGATTGAAAGAGATTGTCACTTACTGAAATCCTTTCAAGTATTCTCATCCCAAAATTAAATTCTCTCATTGCTTAGCGATCTGACACCGAAGGAGGAAAGCGACTAAGAAGAGAGAAACGTTCGAAGAAAGAAGTGTGACCGAACAAAAGTTAAAGAGATTATATTTCTCCATTTGAGCAAGGCAAGGTAAGCGCATTTCTTGGTGGTAGTGATGGCTGTGGCGACGATGGCTGTGATGGTGGTGGTGGTTAGGGGTGGTGGTCATGGTGATTGTAAGGATGATAGTGATGGTTTAAGTCAAATACGGTATTGTTAGATCTTCAAATTTTCAAATCTTCATATGGGTTTGGGTTTAAACCTTCAAATTTTAAGATTCAAATAATTGAATTTGGCTTTATAATAATGAAATTTAATGTTATGGTGGTGGTGTGTCTATAAATGATGAATTTTTTGTATAGGTTAATTCGAAGGAAGGAGTAAGGAATAAGAAAAAAATTAATAAAATCAAATTAAAAATTAATTTTTTTGTTAATGTTGAAATTTGAGGTGGTAGAGGTGGTGATGCTGATGGTAGTGGTGGTAATGGTAGTGGGTCTACGAATGATGAGGTTGATAAAAGAAAGTGAAGGATAAGAAAAGAAATTAAATAAAATGTATATTTTATTTTAGGGAGTATTGCATTCTTTTAACTTTAAAAATAAATATGAGACAAATTTTAATTATTTTTGAATTACTGAAACAGTTATTTATTATTTTTAATTAAAAACTTATCTTAAATATCAAATGGTTAACTAAATGATAAAATTATAACCAAATCTCAATTTACACCGCAAACAAAATGAACAAACTAATCCTCATGTGACATTCACATGTCATTCCCTCCTACTATTTTTAACACACATGGACGGGAGGGGGCAAAATGAGAATCAAAATTCGGTGTAAAAGTGAGACACTTTGTAGGTTGGGATGCAAAGTGAGATTTAGTGGATATTTTCGAGAGCTAATCGTATTTTGATCCCATAAAAATTAGGCCATAATACAAATTTCCTCCCAAGTTATTCACCAAATCTCACCTTAGTTTCTTATAATTAAAACTAAGCCAATAAAAAAATTAGCGCCCCCAATGTAATCACCAAATCCCACTTTCCACCCTAGATTAAAAAATGTGTCAATGTCATACATCATGTTACATTTTGTCCCATTCTGCCCCCAGTGCAACGGACGTTACACATTTGACGTTAAGTTGACATGTGAGGATCATTTTGGTCATTTTTATAGCCAATCGTACTGTACACTAGCGGGGTCTGTCTTCTCCGGCGATGATAGTGCTCCTCCTCTCGGCTGTCCTCGAACTCGGAAACAATCGGTGAGTTTTTCCCAATGTCAACCTAGCCAATTAAAATCATTAGATTCATTACCATCTCTCCAGCAAGATTGATTAGATATGGCGAGAAGACTCCAAGAAAGATTTAAGAAAAATTGACAATGGTCTCAAGGGCTTCGTTGACCATTTTGGACTCCGACATTAGGACTTGTACAATTTTCTTCCTTTCAATTTGATTTCGTTCGAAACCCATCAAGATCTAATATCCATTTCGCTTAATTTGAATTCAAGGTTTTTCAAGGTTTGGTGTTTGGATTGGGTTCCAAAAACTTATTAGAATCATTTTTTTGATCTCTAAAGCACTCTAATGTCATAAATTTTGACAAAGCTATTTTAGAGTTTGAAATCAACCCAGATGAGGTGGTACGTTGGTGGTGAGATCGAGGTATACTTGGGGGTTCCTCGTCCAACTTAGATTTGCATTACTGGTTGAAAGGAAGATAGACGATTTCAAAGATGGCATCGAGATGTGTACGTGTGTATATGTGTATGTGTGTGTGTGTGAGAGAGAGAGAGAGAGAGAGAGAGAGAGAGAGAGAGAGAGAGAGAGAGAGAGAGAGAGAGAGAGATATAGAGAAAGAGAGTAAGTATGATTTGGTTTATGGCTTCCTCCATCGCCATTGATGGAGCTTGGAGGTCAATTGTGCAAATCGGGTAGAAGAGAGAGAAAAGTAGGGGATGGAAATGAGAAAATAAGTATTTTTATTTTTTAAAATTACACTTTGACCCCCTTTTTTAGTGTTGTTCTGTTTATTAAGTGGAAATGACCTAATTGCCTCCACACATGCAAGACATAGATGAAAAACGTTAACTTTCTAACGGTCATCACGGCCAGGGGGACTAACTGAGAAAATTGGCAACATCAGATGGGGTTAAGGAGCAAACCTTAGGTTGGGGGGACTTTGGGATTTGGTGTATACTTTGGGGGGTTTTCGTATTTTTGCCAAAAAAATATGACATAACTTTGATTAAAGGAGAAAGAAGGGAAAAAAAAATGAAAAAGTGAAATAGAAAATTATAGGCACAAATTCTAATTTGTTTTTTCATTATTTAAAACTTTTTTTTTTCATTTGAAATGAAAGAAAGAGAGTTTTATTTAAAAAATAATGCACCAAATCACTTTGTACCCTGATCCAAATGTTCAAAATGCCCCTCACATGACTCTCAGGTGTCAAACTTAACGTCAAATTTGTAACATCCGTCACACATAGGGGCAAATTTGGGCAAAGTATGACAAAATGTTAAATGATATATGACTTTGACATAAATTTCGATATGGGGTGCAAAGTGGGATTTGGTGGTTACATTGGGGGCTAATTTTCATTTGGCCTTAAAACTAAAAAGAGCCACAAATTAAAGTCTGTAATGTGGTACAAATTGAAAAGGTATCCAAGTGGAAAAAAAAAAAAAAAAAAAGGCACCTGGTGCAAATGAAATTTCATTAATTTAATACCAGTGGGAAATTTAAACACACACACACACACATATATATATATATATATATATAATTTCATTATTTCTCGTGTGTTATATGCTTTAAAGTCTCGTAAAAGACAATTTTAGAAATATATGTAGTTTTTTTTTTTTCGTATATAAGAACTTTATTGTATTGATTCTTCATTTTTTTAGGATGGTTATTAACTAATTTTGATTACATAAAAAATAAGTATCATAGTTTTAATAAAAATAAATTAAATATTCATAGGATACAAATATTTTTTTGGGAACAAAAAATAAGCGAGCCAACGTATGATTTCTTAAAAAAAAACTAACTAAAAAAAAGAGATACAAAAATAATCAATGAAAAAGACAAAGGTGTAGGATAAGTTGTTATACAATGAAAAAATATATATTCAAAATGAAAGAAAAACAAAGTATTAAAAAATAGCTAAACACACAACAACATAGTTTAGACCAAAATACGAAAACCCCCCCAAAGTATACACCAAATCCCAAAGTCCCCCCTAACCTACAATTTGCCCCATAGTCATACTTGACGTTGCCATATTTCTCGGTTGCCCCAGAGCGTTTAGGAATCAATCACGTGCCTTCGTTAGGTCTATATATACGAACACTAACTAAAGGGGTCAAAGTGTCGAAAGAATTACTTATTTGCTTAAATTAAACCCTAATTTCCCTTCTTCCATCTGCACTCTGACAACCATGGCTTCTCAATCATCCTCTTCAGCGGCAAACACTCTATCTTCTCCACCCAATGTTGTTCAAAATGAAACGACATCCGGCCACCCAGCCAAGTGACCCTGTTGTTCCTTCGTCATTAATGCGGTGGCCCCAAGCAATGAAGACCCTGTTCCAATGTCTCAAATCCTTCTAAGAGAAGCGGGCAATGCAATCGATGTTGAAGAAGGCCCCAGTGCGAAAGAGATTGGCAAAAAAATTCGGCCAATCGGAGACCCCCTTGGAAAACGTTCCAAACAACTTCGAGGGTTTTGCCCAGTGCAAAAGGATTTAGTAATCTTACTGGTTATTTGAGTGGATTTCTTGGTTTGATTTCATGAATTAGAATTACATTTGTTTTCTAAATTATTGATTACTTGGTCTATGGGCTGTGATCTGTTTCTGAATTGTCTTATGTCTTGTAGATTGCATATCTATAAATGGGTGTAGACATGGAGCTGGAATTTGATAAGTATTGTGTAATCGATAGAAGTCCTAAAACCATTCTTCTATCTCCTCGGCATTCAAAAGAAGAAAAAGGAAAGGTAAAAGGGAAATTCAGATGTGGAAATGAGGAATTGAGTGTTAACAAGGATTTCACTGAGTTTAGTTTTCATCGTATCGTATAGTGCTTCCTGTCGAGCTGTTCCATCAAGGTTGGAAAGTAATGAAGTGCAAAGGAGGGGTTCAATATACCAGAGCTCGAATGAAATAAGAAAGTCGACAAAGAAGATTGAAGGTACAGAAGGGAGGAAAAAAATTGAACACCCGTGAAGTAGTGCTACTGTTTTTTCGTTTGAAATTATCGATTCATTGTGCAGTTTAGATGAGGATAGCTTAGAATCGAGTTCATCTGTTAGCAAACCACCCTGACAAGATTTATTATATCTCTCCTTCAGTCCTTTTAAAGAAAGATTTGACACTTTGAGTCTTTGAACCCCTTTATTTAGTGTTGTTCTGTATATATGAGGAAATGACCTAATTGCCCCTGCCACGTGCAAGACACATGATGATAATCGTTAACTTTCTAACGGTCATTATGGCTAGGGGCTAACTGGGAAAATTGGCAACATCAGATTGGGTTATGGGTCAAATCGTAGGCTGGGGAGACTTTGGGATTTAGTGTATACTTTGGGGGATTTTTCGTATTTTGGCCCAAAATTTATAAGTTTAATAACACTGTAAAAGATGAAAACACAAAAAGAACTCAGCAATTAAAAGTAAACAAAAATATGAAGCAACTAACAAAACACTTTAAGAAAATTATTAACAACACGTGCAACGCACGTGCACTTAACTAGTTAATTAAAAAGGAAGAGTAAACTTTACAAGCTGGAATAATCCTGCCTGGTATTAACTTGCAATCAACACCAACCTTAAAAGAAAGTGAAGGGACGAGAAAGGGTAAAACATTTGATTTGGAGGAGTTCATTTAAATAAAATTGAGTGAGTACCACCCAAATGGGTCCCCGCCCCGGACCCGAAGATATGAAAATGTGGTTCTGATCAGACTGTACTGATATGAATTGACAATAATAAATAAGGGAACCCAACCATATCTCCATCATTGTTCCCAAACCCCATCTTCTTCTACTACTACTACTACTACTACTACTACTGCTACAATTTCCAAAACTACCAACCAAAACCCCAATTTACATGAATTTAACCAATTGAATCAACACGTCCCAACTACTAAAGCACCACCACCCTAACGATTAGAACAAATTAATTACTTTTAAAGATAGAGCCGATCACGTTCTGGATCACATCATATCTTCTTGGCCTCGTCGTCTTTGGGATCACGAAGAGTGCCGAACATCCAGTCCATCCACACGGTGAAGTGGCCGTAATTGTGGCGGTAGGTTGTGTGATGAATGGTGTGGTAGCCAGCACCCATTACAGGCCAGAGCTTGCCGTGGACACAATCATGAATATTTGTGGTCCAAATAGCCTCAATGAATAAGAGTGCTATGTGTGTCATAAAATGTGTGGGAACTAGGAAGAGAGAAATTACATGAGGTAGTGCCTGCAGTATTCCATCAAGTGGGTGGAACGCCAAACCTGATACAAAAAGAAAAAATTTTTTAAATTTTTTTTAAAAAAGTGAGACAATGGATTGCCAAATTGATAATCTACATGATGAAAATTAAGCAAGCGGCCTTTTTCAATGCAGAAATTTACTATAAGTACTGAAAGGGATTGCATAAAAAGCCGCTTATTTAAGCTGTTGCAAAACCAATATGAAATGGTTAACAAGTATCTTGTGTTGGAATGATTCATTTTGTAACTTCTGTAAATGCGAATAATTTCAGTTGTATAAAACCTGGAAAGTCATTTGTTCTAAATGCACGTAGATATACTACAAAAGGACATGTGGTTGGAAAATGGTATATGATCATTCGGAAGCGCTAAATTGGCAATCTAAATTATTTTTTGGTCTTCTCCTTAAGTAGCACAACAGCCAATCCCATAAATAATTGGGGACAATGGTTGACTTATCCTAAAATACCAGAACTAACAACAGTTACCTCCATCTGGGATGCTCAACTTTCACATCAATTACGTGATTATTTTCAGCATAGCAAACATGCAGAATAGTTACAATTTTGGGAATAGTATGAATGTTCTGCGTAAAGAATAATCAGTATACCCTCATCACTGGCATCAGCCCAACCTATCAAGTTTTAGAGCATTCTGCATACAAGTTATAGTAGTGTTTTGCAGACCATTCAGATAAGAACTTGACTGCTCAAACGTTCTAGTTGACCTAAATTAGAAGCCAAGCCCACAGCTAAGATCAAGGATATATTCTGTTGGCGTGGGGCAGTTTGAACCCCAATGTGTTTTATCCCATAGGTGGGTCCAATGTGTCGTTGCTTCCCCCTTGATTAACAAAAAAAAAAAGAAAAAACGAGGATATCAAGCAACATAAGGAGTCCAAAAGCCTGATCCATAATTTTAGAATAAATAACTTGAATCTAATAATTATTAGGACCTTACTGCCAAAGCATTCGTTGAAAGCTTATGGCAACTGACATCCAAGGGCCAAGGCCTTGGATGACTATCAATTATAACTTGGACAGAAGTGGGTAGGTCGGGACCAACAGGAAGGAAGTGCATACAAGCCATGGATGACTATCAATCATAACCTGGACAGAAATGGATCATGCAAGGGTGGGACCAGATCGACTCCTTAACCCCCCCCCCCTCTCTCTCTCTCTCTCTCTCTTTCTCTCTCCCTTTCCCAGGTCAGCAGTTAACACCAAAATGCAAGATATCATCCGCAATGCTCTTATCAGTGCATTAATAAGTACTCCCAATATGTTGATTAATTTTCCACTGCAAAATATTTCCAAAATGAGCTTGTAAACTATGTTAACCCACCCCAGTCGTCCTATTCCACACGCAAAGCTAGTTGTTTAGGCTCCACCAATTATAACCTGTCCAGAAACAGAGAAGGCTGGGCACGTTGGGTGGGTTAATGGACCAACAGTTGAAATTGTCAACCTCCACTGATAACCTATAGTTTAGCTTGCGACCAAATAATCGAAAATCCTACCCAGATGATTCCATGCATAGCAAATGCAAGAAAGTGTTATGGGATACTCAATTTATGAACTCAGTATCTACCAAATCCGATTAGCCTACATTTGCTCATCAAATAAACTGAAAGAAGAAAATAAAAAACTTACCAGCAAAAGGAGAAAGGGTATTTTGCTTGTTGTAGATATGATGAGTTGCATGGAGATATTTGTACAGAGGTTTAATGTCATGCAACTCTCTGTGTATCCAGTAGATCCCAAACTCCACAATTACGAAATAAACACTGAGATAGTAAATGTAAGCCAGCCAACCAATCTCATCTATGCTTGAAAAACATTTTGTCCATCCATTTTCCACCAAGTACTCGGACAGTGTTGGTAGAGCACAGTACCATGGCATTGCCTTCATTGCAACATATATCTGCAACACCATTGACTTTCTTGAAGGAATGGCATCTGCAAACAGAAACCATCTGTATCAGATGCAATTAATTTTTTAACTTTTATAAACATGTCATAAAAAGATGCAGAAACTTATTTGCTTCATTCTTTTTAGGTACCAATTAAATGTCAGTAATGACAGCTAACCAAACTCTGTTTTAATGATCAAAATTTAATATCTCGTCATTTATACATCAAAACATACTCGATCGAATCCTACTTCCTGTTTCCATTTTTAAAGAAAGGCTGAAAAGGTGATTCGACAGTGTTTTAAGTTTATGTTTTTCAAGAAATTACTGGTTGACCACTAGGTAATGGGTAATTTTCCTGGAAAATTTCATTTAATGTCACGAAGAAATAATAATCAAGCTTCTAAGAAATTTCAATAACAGAATCACAATCAGAGATGAAGACAGAAAACACTTTTAGTTAGGAACTACTGCTCTATGACAGCAGATGAACTTTTCTCCAGAAATTTTGATTATGGTAGGTTTAAATACAACAGTCGGAAGGAAAATTAAGCAAGTATATGAACTAGAAATTTCAAAATTGTAGAACATAAAACAATATGAAACACAACAAAGATGTGAACACTATGATCAACAATTTATTTGAGTCAGTCAGTACTAAGCCACTGTCATCAAACACTATAAATTATTTCAGTTACTTAGAAGTAATCAATTAATTTGCAGTGAAATTTTTTGCATTCTAAATATCAACCAAAATGCTCCACATCGTAAGTGCATTTGCAACGCGATTGCTACAACTCAACTACGCTTTTGTCCCAAATTAATTGCATTGATTCATCAATCAATTTTCGTTTAGTTCTGTTCAAAGCAAGATAATCGCTCAATCCACACTCATTCCTATAATTTTTTTAGAGCCACTACTACAGGGAATTAATCAATAATAATCCCTCCGTTTCCCAAAGAGTCCACTTTTGAAAAGTCTAATAATTAAGGGATATATTAGTATCATTAAGGTTGGTCATAATTACAAAAATACTTAAGCACAACTACGATGTTAATAACAAAAGTGGAGGGTAAATACGAAAGGTTATGAAAAAATGTAAGCATCATTTTTGAAAGTGTACTCTTTAAATGAAAGATTTTAAAACAGTACAGTGGACTCTTTGCCTGGAATGGAATGAGCAATAATAATCTTATAATAATCCAGATTACCTTCTACTGAGGGTTGTTCAGAAAAAACCAGATCAAGATAAATCTAGTACACACAAACACATATCAAGTACAAACAGAATTCTAGTACAACCAGAGTGTATCATTCAGATTTTAAACAAAACCCATCTGTGTATTTATAACAAAACAAAAAAAAAAAATTTAAAATTTAAGAACAAAATTAAGCATATGAGATTAACCAATTAAGGAAAATTAATTAATCAGACCAATGACATATTTATAGATAGAGAAAATCTAACATCAAAATATTGTCAGAAAAATCATTGAAAATCTCAAAAACCCATAAAAATTCAGATATAATTCAATAAAAAAAAAACAGATACAAAACAACAGTAATTCAAGTATTTTAGTTGTAACCCCATAAATTAAATTAAATAGTAAAAAACATGTTCTACCTTTGGGGACATAAACGTTACGCATCAAATGATAAATGTAGAAGCACCAAATGAATCCACACACGAAGTAAAGCAACGTTGCGGAAATGTAGATTCGTAACCAACCCTGTAAGAACCTCGGAAGATGGAGCCACATTCTCTCCGGCAACAGACTCCCCAAAACTATCCGATTGTATAAAGCCGTCTCCTCCAGGAACAGCTTCAAGTAATCCTTCTCCCTCATCATCGAAATCCCAGGCGGAGGCGGGGGGTTCTTTGCAGCAGACCGACCGATAACGACCAAAAAGTCGGTTATGCCGCTGGCAAAGACGAGGGAAAAGTAGCTGTCTGCTGCTCCGTTGTTTTTGCCCCCCCACAACAAAGCCGTCTGTCTACTATATCACTACTACTAACTCACTACTCAAGTCACAGTAATTCCTACTTTATTAGTACTCCTACACTATTTATACTTGTATGTAATAAACTAAACCCTATTTCTAAATTATTTTTCTATATGTTTGTATTTGTCAAAAATACTCCCCCCTCCGTTCTAACCAAAGATTCTATTTTTGATTTTTTTCGGTTAATTTAATTAAAATTTGACCGATTATTTATATAAATTTATTTATTTTTACAAAATCATAAAAGTCATAATTCAAAGTATTCTTAATGTAGTTTATAATTAATGGAATTATATTTCCTAAAATATATGTAAAGTATATGAAATTTTGATTTGATTTGATCACGTGTTGACTTTTAAAAATGAAAAGTAAACTTTTTACCTGAAATGGAGGGAGTATATAATAATAATAATAATAAAGTATTGTTGTACAGTACAACTATAAAAATATTTTTAAGATAGCTATTTTATGAGTTTCTTCTATATATATATATATATATATATATATATATATATATATAGCATTTTCCTTTTTGCAATTTGCTTGAAGTTTTTAGGTGAACTAGGGTACAAGTCATCAGCCATAATGTACAATTATATTGGCTAAGGTGTGGTGCCGTACCATGAAAAAAAGGGGACCATCATCATCTTGACGCGGGCCCCGGGCCAGGCTTGAAGTCCCGCCCCCGCTTCACTTTTAAAGAAACTATAGTGATGGGCCCACGTGTACTTATCTTGTTGGACGTGAACCCAATCTATGATTAGTTTACGCAGGAAAGCAGAACCTAAGATTAGAAGACTTGATCCATAGTATAGTACTGCTTTTATTTCATTTATTATTTAAAAGCTAATTAAAAGTAAATGTTTTTAATTGGTAAGGAGAAATCAATCATATAAATAAATAAATTAAAAAGGCACTCAAATGTGTCACTATACTGCCCACATAGACCAAAAGGAAGAAAAGAAAAGAAGTTAGCTAAAGTTTTAAAAGGGCATTATCTCTTTTAACTGAGTGAATAGAATATTCAAATTGTCGTGCACTTCTCATGTAGTGGACCACATTATCTGTGATGTATAATTTGGACCATTTACTCTACTCATTTGATACATGTAATTTGTGTTCCTGAATATTTAAAATCCTTACCAATTGCCAGATCACCGATGATGCAATCGGGAAAAAGGCATCGTCCTCAACATATATATATATATATATATATATATATATATATATAATATTTTATCGGACATTCAAGTGCAGATATTTTAGTCACTGATAAATATAAGTAAAATTATGAGAAATAGGGTTTATATATATTTGCTCATATAACCGTAAAGTGGCCAGAAACTAATGTAATCGGATTACGAAGATCTATTTATCCATTCTCCACAGAAAGATTATATATATATATATATATATATATATATATATATATATATATATAAAGGAAGTACATGTAGATGTAGTATTTATGCAAATTAAAAGGGCACTTTCTGTAGCCAAAATGCACTTATGGCAAAACTCCACGCATATACTCCCTTCGTTCAAGGTAAATAGTCAATTTTGACTTTTTTTGGTCATTTTAGTTAAAGTTTGACTGATAATTAACATAAATTTAGTAATTTTTATAAAGTTATGAAAATTGTAATTAATTGTATACTTAAGATAGTTTTTGATTAATGAAATTTTATTTTCAAACATTTTTAATCACATGTTGATTTTTTAAAAAGAAAAGTGGAATTTATGTCTGGAACGAATTTAGTATTTGAAAAAGAACAAAAAAAGAACGTGCATTCGTTTCACCAAAGTTATATTTTCTAATAATGTTTTTTTTTTTTTGGTGCGAACTAATAATGTTGTTGTGGACAAGAAAAAAAAAATGCAATCGTGAAAGTGAATTCAGTATTGACTTTTAAAAAATAATATATAACATTATGCTCTCAAGAGACATACAAACCGTACCCTTTTTGTTTGGAATATGTTCATTTGACCTTATTGATATGTGAAGACAGAGAGTAATTTACATGCATGTATCCATTTTATTATAGCAATATGTTCATTCGACCTTGAATCAATGTACTCAAGCTCCATTGATTAATTGTGATCATCATTAATTAATCCATTAATATCTTATAATTTTTTGTCCTAATCGAGGAAAAAGAAAGGTTTTTTTTAATCATTCCTAAGTAATTTGGCAAATTTTTATTTCATAAATGAAAATGATTAATGTTTGGATAACTTCTTCTTTATGTTCCTAAGGATTAGATTAAATCGTTTCTATCTCTTTGAAAGGACTTATCAATTAATTTCCTAAATTCAACATCTTGAAAAAAGAAATAATATGAAGGTGATCAATAGAGGGAACTATGGTTAAAAACGGGGGCATAAAATAAGATATGAGGATGGATCTATTCAAAGGATTGATCCTTAAATATTGTCATGAGTGGGCAATATTCTCCTTACAATCTGCTGGCACTTGGCGGATTCAATGTACTTATTCACATAGATAAAAATGGAATCTATAATTAATTCTAGATTATTATTATTATTTTACTTTGGATTTTGCTAAGTTTTTAACGCAACTACATTTTTATGAACTCATGGTTAAACTAAAACAACCCTGGTTCGAACCCAAAATTTATGATTAAACTAGAACAATCATTTGTCAATTGTTCTATGCACTTAGTGATAGTCTAGCCTAAACTCCAATATGCTTTACTATTTGATAAAGATAAAAATTGTAAGTATAATTTGATCTAAACAAACAAATTTCGAACTAAAGATTGCTACAAGATAATCCATACGTACAGATGTGCGAATCATTTAGCGAATAAAGCTTTACAATAATCATAAGTTGATAATATGTGTGCTAGAGGATGTGACATCAAAGATTAGAGATGATTTTGTAGGGGGTAGCATAACTTAGATGAGTTCGGTGCGTGTAGGCCATTTTGGCTTGTCATTGTGTACAAAATAAAAAAATAATTTGAGATCAAACTTTTTTTTTTTTCCCTCCATAATGTTGCAGTTACAAATTCATTGTCACGAATATTAATTTATAATTTAAACGATTGTATTTTCATAAATGAAAAAGTTTGAATAAAGAAGTATGTATATAAGTACTTCCTCCGATTTATTCAAAGAGTTCATGTTTGAAAAATCTAATAATTAAAGGATATATAACTATTATTAGAGTTGGTTATAATTACAAAAAAAAAAAAGTTTTAGCATAATTAATATGTTTATACCATATGTGGAGGGTAAAATTATAAAATTATGAAAATTGTAGACATAATTTTTAAAAATAAACTATTTATGTAAAAAAAATTAAATAGTATAATGGATTATTTGTTGAAAAGAAGTATTATTTAGGGTAAAAATATTGAATTATTAATCACGGGAGTTAGGAAAATAGCTAGTCTTCTTTCTGGGTCAGGTGCTGTAACAAACAGACCATGTAAATCGACAAGTCCAATGAGAGAGACTGCAATTGTCCCCTCCCAAAGCCCTAAGTTTGAATTGGACTAAAACGGCTTTGTTTCTTGTTTTATCTGGATCACTCCACTCGTGTCCTTTTCCCGGGGTATACTTCTTCTTTTCGTACGATAATACTCTCCCTCCCTCTCTCTCATCCTAAAACCTTTTCTTATAGTATTCAAAAGACAATTAAGTATACTACTGTAATAGCTATTTTCCAAAAATAAGTACTCTTCCGTCCTTAAATTATTCTCTTTTTTTTTTTATTCATTTTAAAATAATTATCTTGTTTAAAAATTTATTTTTTTAAGAAATTATTTTTACCATTTACTCTTACTTTTTCTCATATTTTAATTATGGGTCACATATATATGGACATTAAAGAAAATTACACATTATACCAATATTAATAATCAAAACAATTATTTTTTTAATCCGTGTGTCTGGTCAAACAAGACAATAATTAAGGGACGGAGGGAGTAGTAAATTTTTCTTCAAAGTTAAATCAAGTAAATAAAATTGATGTGAGATTATTTTTCTTGGGAATGGAGGGAGTAATAAATTGTCCACGTGACTAAGCGTGTTTGAGTTTATGATTTAGTGTTTTGATTTTGAAATGAATTTTTTCTCTTAACAATTATAAAGAATAAGAGATATATAGGGAAATATTTGATAAAAACAAAGAAAGAGAAATACCAAAACCATGAAACGACCACTAAATTCAAAAGAGAACACTCTAATATTTGTACAATGTGTACCCAAAAAAAGTAAAATAAAAGATGTGCGGATCCACAGCTAAGCCATTCAAACAAATTATCTTGATCAACGACTAACTCAATACTGCGAGTAGGATTTAATTTTAAATTTAATATGATTTGGTGACACCTTTTTAAAGACAATAAAAAAAAAAGTGACGCTAAACGCAACACCCAAAAATACACTAAATACAAAAATATTGATGCAACGATTATCGAAAAATGTCACAATTTCCTAAATTATATAACTCCATCTTGAAACTAACAAAGATGTTGGCTCAGTGTTGTCGAGAATGTCAATATCCCTTGATTGTTTTTTATTGAGACTAAAATATATAAGTATAATTAAAAATGGCATACTATATATATATTAATATTATGCGTATTGTTTAGCAGAAAAAGTTATAGTAATACGTAATCAGGAGTAGTCTATAAGTCAATATTCTTCTTCTATGGATAATTAAGGGAAAAAGCCAAAAGCAGAAGAGGCTGCCTGCAGGCTTAAAAAGGTCTACATGTACAGTAGGGAAAAGCCATTAAATAAGGTCCTCTTTTCTAGAACATGATGCCGGGGATGGAATTCGTGCTCAGGTGAAAAAGCTAACAGTGGAAACACTTTGAATGGTCAAAGTCAACAAAATGAAATTTTGGATTTTTATTTGTTAATGGCTAAAGCTATTGGTATTTCCGGAAGGCTGCAATCTCCAAGCAAAACATGCAGTTACAGCGTTGGATTCTGGAAATTCAATTCGTTAAACAATACTCCTATAGATTATGATAATATCATATACTCCTATCAACAAAATTTTATTGTATTATGTTATATAGAATATACATTTATTTAAGTTCAATTATTGTAGATAAGTTGCAAGAGCATTTTTAATTTTCTTTTAACAACCATTTTTAATAAGAGTAGTAAATAAGGATATTTTTAACAGAATGTGAACAAATGTTACTTGAAATCCTATAACGACACTTATTTTGTGATAAAAAAACTTTGTTAAAACAACACATATTTTGCTGACGGAGGTAGTATATGGAGTATTTAAAGCATGCGTTTTAGATAAATTATATAGAATTATTTTACTCACCTTCATTACCAGAATTTCTCAAAATATATATGGAGTATTTTTTACCTTTTATTAATTGTAAAAACTATATATAAATGCTCTTTCTTCTTTTTCTACTTCTTAATGTTTTATATTTCATTCTCTTTTTTATTTTCTTTTTGTTGATATTATACTTTTTTTCCGTAACTTTTAAACGAAAAAAAAAAAATCCCTAATAATTTGAGATTCAAAAAACACTCTAGTTTTTAATACCAGCTACCATTAAAGATCTCAAAACCTTTTGTAAAACTAATAGGAGATGATCAAATTTAATTCTGTTAAAATTGTAAACTCTTTCAAAATTAAAATACACAAATTTTCCTAAACAACTGTACAGTAGTAAAATTTAAAGATTGGTCAAATTATAACCACGAAATGAACAATTTTTGCAACTATAGATGATTAAATGAACATGGTATTTAATAAAGCAAATTTAAGAAAAAACAGGAAAAAAAAAAAAAAACATGAGAGAGAGAGAGAGAGTCAAAGGGAGTTTTCTAATGGAAGGTCAATGTCTTGTGTGCACGAACTCCAGGCCCACACATGACTTGTGATTCTCAAGGACTCCTCGTTTTGTCATTGTTGGACCTCTTCATTCCCTTACTTGAAATTGACGACAACTTATTGTAAATTAATTTTTTTAAGAAATGATTTTAGATTAATTATACTTGCATTGGTTTTTCTGTGGTATTTTTTAATTTGTATTACACAAAAAGTAATTTGTAGTATACAAAAAGTAATACTTGGTCCGTTTTACTTTTACGTTTGAAAATTTTAATAATTAAAAGATATATAAATAGCATTGGAGTTGAACATAATTACAAAATTGTTTGAGCATACCCAAAATGTTTATAGTATATATGAAGGATAAAGTTAAAATATTTATGGAGATTAAGGACATAATTTTTTAAAGTGAACTTTTTAGGGTGAAACATATCTTTGCATAGAACGGAAGGAGTATGCATTAGGTGTTTTATAATTTTTAAAAAATATGAGTTAAATTTTTATTTAAAAAATAAATAATTTTATTTTAAAAAATTAAAACAAGACACTCCTTTATAAACAAAGGGAGTATATATATATATAAATAATTTTATTTTAAAAATTAAATATATATATATATATATATATATATATATATATATTTCTAAAATTAAATATGGTGACGGCCTTGACGTTTTATTAATATTAGGGTAATTAAAAAACATGCAGATTCATATTTCTAAGCCAATCAGATCTAGTAGCTGATGCATGTCATCATGATTCATGCATGAAGAGGCTTACGCAATGGCGTTTGAACTGAAAACTATTGGGGTGAGTCGTCATGCTAATATATAAAGAGTACTTATTTGATTTAATTAGTACGTACGTACTTAATTAATTTATTAGTACATGCTTAAATTTGTACAAAAATATTTATATTGTTTTCTCTATATATATAAATAAATGTACAACGCACGTGAAATTTGTTATTAATTAGATCGATTTATATGTAATTATAAAAAAAATAAAAAAAAATTAGCAATATTATGTTATGAGACTCACGGGTATTGCATTTGTACGTAATTGTAGCAACCCAAAAAAAAGAATGATTGTATATGGTCCAATAATCCAATATGAAAGCATTTCGAAATACAAGTCGATCCATGCAACTACCAAGAATCTAACAAACACTCTATAAAAGCATCTCTAATTAAATACAACTCCACCCAAAAGTACTAGAGTACTTGTACAAGAAGAGATCATCAAAATTAAGAACTGGGTATCAAGAATCTAAAAAACACTCAAGCATCTCCCGCGAAATCACAATTTCTAAACCAAATAAAAATTAATTTGATGAGACAAATCATCCTAACAGTTTCTCCTATAATGTTCGTTCCGTAAACTAACTTCCATAAAAATCAATCATACTGGAGTAGTAGTATATACTACTCCATTAATTAGGTCGGATCGAGTAGAAAACTGTACGGAATTTGAAACGAAAATGAATGAATTAAAAATAATGCATGTCAACAACGTAACATACCTTTAGGAATATAAACGTTATACTTGTACTCATAAATGTAGAAGCACCAAAGCAAACTTGAAATGAAATAAATTAGGGTTCCGCCAACAATGTTCCGAAGCCAAGTCCGTAATAAGTGTGGAAGAGGTTCCCATACTGCCGCTGATGGTAATAAACTCCCGAGCAGTAACCGGTTCCAGCTCTCAGTTTCGTCCACGAACAATTGCAAGTATTCTTGCTCCATTAATTCAATCTCCAAATATTTCCACCTCAATTTTTAAAGTCAGACAGGTTTATTTTTGACAGCAAAGAAAATTAAGAAATAATAAGAACAAGCTTAATTGAACTGTGCAGGCGAGAGGATTAGATGAAAAATAAGATATGATAATGGTGAAAGAAACAACGGCAGGCCATATTTATAGAGAGTGATGGTTGTACGGTATAAAATTTTCATGACGGCATGCAGCGAATTCGAATTAAAATTAAAATAAAAAATCAAGTAACTAGAAGAAGAGGAAAATAGGTTTGGTAAGAAGTTTATTTAGCAATGTACACCTAGGTTGACATGGCACCACCCGCGTTCATTGAATTAAGAAGAGTAAATGGCCGTCATGGCTTAAGTTTGGAAAAATAAAAAAGTCGTATGTTATATTATTATACTACAGTATATAATTTATAACAATGTGATTTAGATGAACTTTGAAGTCTCAATCCCGATTTCTGAGAGTTTGAATTTTCTAAAAGAAACAATAAGTCAGTGTCAAAGTCTCACTGGTCCTTTAATTCTTTTTTTTTTTTTAATATATATTTTCCTAATTCAAATCAGTTAAATATATTTTATTTTTCCTGATTTTTTTTTAATTTATAAAAAATACCATAATTATCTCACACAGCTATTGAACAGTTTTTAAAGTATCCTACTCAATTAATATATATTTTTTATTTGATTTCACGAATCTTATTAATGTAGGTTACATACATACAATAATTATCTTATATTACTCCTACACATAATTATGGTAGATGTCCTGTGAATAGCTTTTAGGGGTGATATATAATAGTAACTAAATATATTGTATTTCAAATAATATTTTGATTTATTTAAATTTGTATTTTTAAAATTATTTATTGAATAACTACTCCTTCCTGTCCCCCAATAGATTTTATTGGGGTGAATCGGGTGATATGTAATAATTAAATATTTAGTTATTAATGTTTCAAAAAAATTGTTAATTTATTTAAACTTACTTTTTAAAAGTTATTTATTAAATAACTACACCCTCGGTCCCCCATAGCTTTGTAGGGGTGAAATGTAATAGTTTTACTTAAACTTACATTTACTAAATAATAATTAATTACTCAAATACCATAATTATCTCACACAACTATTGAACATATTTTATTGGTTCATGCATACTCAATTAATATATTTCCTAGTTGATTTCACTAATCTTCTTAATTAAATTAAGACCATAAGAGACCATATCCATAACCAACAGCTAGTCTTTGTTGCTGGAGAGACAATCAGAGACCATATCCATAACCAACAGCTAGTCTTTGTTGCTGGAGAGACAATCAGAGACCATATCCATGAATCACGCTCACACGATCGGGTGTGATCCAACGGTCCAGATTCAACATATCCAAAGATGTGCCTATTCGTAGAAACTAGAAAGGCACCACAACTCTTCAATATGACCCCCCGGTTTGCCAGTTCATTACACCGAAATCCTGAGCATTTAATCTATTAGTAAGAATTGTCATATTGCTGCATTAATTCCTTCTCGTGTCTTGAAAGTTCTGAAACATCGATCAGTTTGCCTGCATCTGCGTATTGAAGTGCTGCCTACGCCGATTGAAAAGTCGTTGTATCTTAGGGACGATTGCCAAGAACCGTTAGCACTAGTACGAGGCAATTTCATCTTGCGGAGATTGTGTCCAACACAAACCTCGATTTTTTCTAAGTAAATTAATTTCTGCTTCATCTTCATTTCTGTCTGTTGATATTTTCGAGAAAGTCAAAAACAAATAAAATACAATAAGACTATCTCTTACTTTTTAGAAAAACAAAACCAGAATGTAAGATTATTATTTTTAGACGAAGTGTGTGAAATTTAACAGAATCTACGGTCTTATATACATGTGGACATTTTCTTTGAAATATTATTAGGAGTTTACATCCAATTTTGAAGTGCCATTAGACACCATCTCTGAAAGAAATATGAAGGGGCTTAAGTGTAAATATTAATAACTTCTTGCTAGATAGTCAAAGCTATTAGAACCCATCGTCAACAATAATTCTCTCTCTCTTCTCAGAATAAGACTCTGTTCAGTCTCTGTTTCCAGGAAAGAAGTCTGCTCCATCTCTCTCCTCTCCCTCTGTTGTTTAGTCGGTAGCCGACAGCAATTTTATTCAGGTTTGAGGTGTTAATTGTATATATTGGGTTTTCAAAGTACTTCTCATTCGTTTATCTAGAAGAATTTCTGGTTATAAACCGAAATCAAAACATCGGATATGAAGATTCGACTTTGAAATTGGTTTCCATAGCAAAAACAGTCAATGAAAAATGAAAACAAGGTTCATTTGGGTAGAAATACTACAACAAATTCGTAAGCTGAAATTACTAATTCTCGAACTAAGAAATCTCAATGCGCTAATCAATGACGGATTCTCTACAAAAGCACAAATCCCCGTTTAGGGCGCCGGAATGGCAGTCATAGTCGATTAGATTTGCATTAAAAGGAACTGAACTAAAGCCCTTCTTTAATTTGGTTGAGTAACGATACTAAAGGGCTTAAATTTGGCTAAATTTGGTGGAGTAACGATACTAAAGCCCTTTCTTTAATTTGGTTGAGTTACGATACTAAAGGCTTTAATTTCGATCGATTGCGGGTGGGTGGTGAGTTTAATTTGGTTGGTTTGGTGATTTTGATGTTTGGAGGTGAGTTACTTACTTACTTTCAAGTTTCAACCCCTTAAATATTAGGAGCGAACGTGTTGTATACTAACGTTGTTAAGTGTTGATTTAAGACTCCTTAAATACTTCATCCGTTTTTAGACAATTGTCATTTTTTTTTTTTTATCTATTTTAAAAAATTTGTCTTGTTTCTAAACTTTATTTTTTAAGAAAATATTATTATCATTTTACCCTTATTTTTTCTTCATACTTTAACAATGATCTCACGTGCACATGAATATAAAAAAAAAAAAAAATTACATATGATATCAATACTTTTAATAAAGCAAATAAAACTAGACAATATTATTTAGGAACGGAAGGAGTAAAAAATTTACACTAAACTATCTACTGTATAATTAACTGCAAAATGACAAGCTTAACACCAAATTTCAACTTCTGTTACCATAGACCCCCCAATTGATTAGAAATTATAATATTGGATCCTAAATTACTTCGATTGTGGACCATAAAATGTGAAATTGTTTTTTTTTTTTCTTGGTCCTCAGGGGGCGTGTGAAGGGATTAAATGAACCTGAGATCTCACATTTTATAAAGCCTCAACTCTACCACGATGTTAAATTTAAATTCCAATATGTAATGAACCCTTGAAAATATTGTGGTATGAATATACACACCAAAACTTAACGCTAATGTACAACACCAACATCCCTGATGAATAAGACTAATTTTCTCTCTTTCACACACAGATGCACACACTCATATTTAAGTAACTCCATAGATAACCTATTAACATGGTAAAATCGACATGAAGAAGAAAAACCAACGTGAAACTGTATTGATCTTAAATGATTACATTCTCTCATGAAATGTTAAAGGAAGCTTAAGCTACGTATTTATACAACTACAATTACAAGGAAGGAAAGAAAGAAAACTGACTATCCTAACAATCATCTGCAAGTTGCACCACACAGTTACAACAAACTACAAGTGGTTAGTATAAGAGAATAATATCTCTTCCATACTGTTGTATCTCTATTACCATATGTGTGTAATTATATTTGGTATATTCTCCTCTATTAGTTAGGTCTCCTAGTTACCTTGTATTGTAACTCTTCTCCTAAACCTTATTGTTTTAAGTTAAGTTGTAACACAAGTATTGTAACCCTATAAATATGTATTCTAATCAATGAAAAAGGCTATGCCATTATTCACAAAATTATTATTTTCTACATGGTATCAGAGCTTTGATTCTATAAAACTTAAACCACCAAACTTCCGTAACCCTACATACCACCGCCCACCACCTCCTCCTTCCTCTCAACAGTGGCCACCCCTCTAAGCACCCATGGCTTCCAACATCATGATCATCGTCCTAGATCCCACAGACTAATATCTCCAACCAAAATATCACCAAGCTCACCCCTACCACTTACCTTGCATGGAAACTTCAGGTTGAATCCACGCTCGTTGGCTATGATCTTTACAAGTTTGTTGATGGCACCTCGGTCTGCCCGCTAGCCACCCTCACTGTCAATAACGTCCAAGCACCCAACCCAGCCTACCTATCATGGATTCGACAAGACAAACTTCTATTTTGCGCTCTTGTCGGCTTCCTCTCCACAAACCTAGTTCCGCTTATTAAGCAAGCAACTACAGCTCGGGAGGCTTGGCTCATACTGGCCAACGCATATGTTCGCCCTACTCGCGGGCATATTAGGCTAATCAAAGACCAGCTCAAGCGAGCTACCAAAGGCTCAGAGTCGATCTCCGAGTGCATGCAGTTCATCAAGAGCAAATTTGATGAGCTCGCTGCCCTCGGTAAACCCCTCGACCATGAGGACCTCATAGATAAAATGTTCAGCGGCCTGGATGGTGACTATCGACATGTCGCCGATGTAGTTGAAGGACGGGATATTCCTAACCCTTTTGATGAGCTTCATGAGAAACTCATTAACCGCGAGCCAGTACTGAAACAATCTCACCCCGCCTCCATTCCCCACCCTACCACGGCTAATACTGTGACGAGCAGGCAACATGGGTCTCCTCAGCCTCAGTATCCTCGCCACTAGCAGCCCGCACAGCCTCCTCGACATCCACAGTCGGGCAACTCTGGTCCTCGCCAACAGTGACCTTACCTCGGTAAATGTCAAGGCTACCGTCAGCAAAGGCACACGGTCGTTCAATGCCCCAGCTTTCAACTTGTTCCAGCCTCGCCATCCAGCTCGCCTCACTCCTCGTTTGCGGGCAACAAATAGCAACCGCAAGCACACATAGCCACAACCTTGGGCAACACCACTCCGAGCTGGCTCCTCGACAGTGGTGCTTCTCACCATGTCACGATTGACCTTGACAATCTCTCTCTTCATACTCCGTACTCGGGCCGTGACAAAATGGTTATTGGTGATGGCACTGGCTTACACATTGTCAATACTAGTTCTTCCTCTCTCCACACACCCTCACACACCTTTCAATTACATAATGTTCTGTTTGTCCCTAGCATGCAAAGAAACCTTATCTCTATCTCTTAATTTTGCACATCTAATAATGCATCTATTGAATTCTTACCCACTTCTTTTCGTGTGAAAGATCTACAGACAGGGAACTCGCTGCTGGAAAGACAATCTAAGAATGGTGTGTATGAATGGCCGAGCTCAACCCCACCGTGTCACCCCACTGCCTTTGCGAGTTCAAGAGTGTCTGCTCCTGACTGGCATCATCGCCTTGGTCATCCCTCTGCCCAAATCCAAAGTCATATAGAGTCTAGTTTTACTCTCGAGATAAGTCATCCTTTTGTAATGCGTGTTTAAGTAATAAAAGTCACAAACTTCCTTTTACTTTATCTACTATTGTGTTCACCCACCTCCTTCAAATTATTTATTCTAATGTTTGGACCTCGCCTATTCACTCATTTGATGGCTTCAAACACTATGTGATCTTCGTCGATCACTACACACATTACATATGGCTCTACCCTCTCAAAATGAAATCTGATATTGCATTTATCTTTCCTCGCTTTAAAACTTTGGTCAAAAACCACTTCTACCACAAGATCGTCACCCTATACTCGGACAATGGTAGCGAGTATACTGACCTTGCCAAAACCACTGGCCTGGCCACATACCTCACCACTAATGGCATCTCGCACCTCACCTCACCCCCCTCCCACACGCCCGAGCACAATGGCTTCTTTGAACGCCGACATCAACACATTGTCGAAACAAGTCTATCTCTACTATCCAAAGCCGCTCTTCCCCTCAATTTCTGGTCATATGTCTTCCTCACAGCCACCTATCTCATAAATTGCCTTCACATTCCAACACTCCAGATGCTCTCTCTCCCTACCACAAACTCTTCGGGTCAGCCCACAACTTCTTAAAACTTCGAGCATTTGGATGTCTCTACTATCCCTGGCTGCGACCATACACCACTCACAAGCTCGATCCTTGCTCGACTCCCTATGTCTTCCTCGGGTACTCCCTCACCCAGAGTGCAGATATTTGTTATGACTCGACCAGCGCAAAGCTCTTCGTCTCCCGCCATGTTCGGTTTATAGAGTCTAAGTTTCCCATGACTCAGGTCGAGCTAAATCTTTCCCGACTTGACGAGTCAATCCGCACTACCTGGTTACCACCCCATGATATCCTCGCAGTTTCATGCACACAATCGGCAGATAGTCCTCGAAGTGACCTGCTTGATGCTCTTCCCACGACCTCGCCTCAACCAACCTCGGTGCCCGACCCAGCTAACCCTGATCTTGCTGAGTCCTCGCAGGTGGCCCTACCTAATATTGACCTTTCTCTTCAGCCTACACCCTAGGCCGCAGCTCGCACCTCACCCATTATCACCCACTTCCGGAACAACATCCACAAACCAATAAACAAACTCTGTCTCTCGGCCTAACTAAACACCGACCTTAAACTAACATGTGTAACTCAGGCCCTCAAAGACAACAGGTGGCTACAGGCCATGTCTGAGGAATATGATATCCTCCTTAAAAATGGTACTTGGGAACTGGTACCTCCCACAGGGGTCCCAAATATTGTTGGCTGCAAATAGATTTTTCGGATTAAACGATCTGTTGATGGCAAAATTGACAGGTACAAAGCTCGTTTAGTTGCCAAAGGATTTCATCAACGAACAGGAGTTGACTACCATGAAACATTTAGCTCGGTGATCAAACCTACCACAGTTTGCCTCATTCTCTCTCTCGCGATCAGCCGGGGATGGGATCTTCATTAGCTCGATGTCAAAAA
Organism: Platycodon grandiflorus; assembly: GCA_016624345.1. Lineage (NCBI taxonomy): Eukaryota > Viridiplantae > Streptophyta > Magnoliopsida > Asterales > Campanulaceae > Platycodon > Platycodon grandiflorus. Next base: position 43,550,769 of record CM028361.1, read on the forward strand.
TGCCTTCTTGCAGGGAACCCTCACAGAAGAAATCTTCATGGCTCAACCTCAGGGCTTCATCGACACTGATCACCCGCAACATGTGTATCGACTACGAAAAGCTATGTACGGTCTCAAGTAGGCTCCCCGAGCATGGTACAATGAACTTTGTCAATTTCTCCTCGATGCTCGCTTCACGAACTCAGTGACTGATACTTCCTTATTCATCTTCAACGAGGATGGCATCACTCTTCTGCTACTTGTCTATGTTGATGACATCATTATCACTTGCAGCCATACCAAGGCAGTCCAGGCCTTCATCACTGTTCTTGCTGCTCGATTCTCACTTAAAGACCTCGGCAACCTTCACTACTTCCTCGATGTGGAAGTAGTTCCTCGGTCTACTGGGCTTCTCCTCTCCCAACGAGGTTACATAGCTGACCTCCTTGCTCGCATTGGTATGTCTAATGTTCGCCCATTGGCAACACCCCTAGCAACCTCCCCAATACTCACCCTTCAGTTGGGCAAGGCCTTGACTGACCCCACCGAGTTTTGAACGGTGATCGGGAGTCTTCAATATCTATCTCTCACCCTCCCGGACATTGCCTATATTGTCAACAAGTTCTCTCAATTTATGCATAAGCCTACCTCGGATCACTGGCTTGCCACCAAGCGGCTGCTTTGCTATCTCAGTGGCACCATTGATCATGGCATATTTCTTTATCGCCAGTCGCCTCTCGATCTCTATGCGTTCACAGATGCTGACTAGGCAAGTAACAAGGATGATTTTACTTCCACGAGTGCTTACATAGTGTATCTTGGCCGAAACCCCGTCTCCTGGAGCTCAAAAAAGCAGCGTACAGTTGCTCTCTCCTCAACTGAAGCCAAGTACCAAGCTATTGTTGCAACAGCTGCCGAAGTACGCTGGGTCACCTCTCTTCTCGGTGACCTCGGTGTCACCTCCTCGCACCAACCAGTCATTTACTGTGATAATGTCGGCGCTACAAATCTCTACTCCAACCCAGTGTTTCATTCTCGTATGAAGCATGTTGCTCTCGACTATCATTTTATCCGTCAACAAGTCCAAGACAGTATCTTACGGGTATCTCACGTCTCCTCGGCTGACCAGCTCGTTGATGCCCTCACCAAGCCGCTTTCTCGCGCTCGCTTTCACCATCTTTTGCTCAAGATTGGCCTCTCCTTTCGGGGGTCCAACTTGCGGTGGCATATAAGAGAATAATATCTCTTCTATATTGTTGTATCTCTATTACCATATGTGTGTAATTATATTTGGTATATTCTCCTCTATTAGTTAGGTCTCCTAGTTACCTTGTATTGTAACTCTTCTCCTAAACCTTATTGTATTAGGTTAACTTGTAACCCAAGTATTGTAATTCTATAAATATGTACTCCAATCAATGGAAAAGACTATGCCATTATTCACAAGAATTATTATTTTCTACATTTAATACCACGTGCCATGCCAGCTGTCTCCTTGGATAGTTGAGTAGGTTGCTACCTGCCGAACACAGGTGCTATAGTTTGCCTTCAGTTGATTCAAAGATGAAGTGGTGGATGTGGTAGTGGTGTTGCATTGATGTTGTTGTATGGACGTTGTTGCTGCTGCATCACAATTGATATTGTCTTCACCCTCCCCCCCCCCCCACAAGCCGGCGATATGCAGACATTAAATACCCCAAGCTTGGACAGAAGAGACCAATGAGATGTTTTGCCTAGGGCCTTAGTGAATAAGTCAGCAAGTTGAAGGGAAGAAGGAATATAAGTAAGGTGAATGAGATCGGTCTGGATATGATGACGAATAAAATGAACATCAATGTCAGGGCCGCCCAAATTTATATATACAATATTTTATATATAATGTATAATGTAATATAATTTTGTAGTTAACTTTTTAGTCCAATGGATAAGATGTTGGACTATTGAACCTGAGATTAGAGGTTCAATTCCTAGTAAAATCATCCAACTTCTTTTTAATGTTTTTTTATTTTGGGTTCATTGAATTTAACTATCAAACCTTATCTATTTATATTTATAATGTATTATAATTTCATAATTGACTTTGTGACCCAATGGATAAGGTGTCATTTTATAGAACTAGAGATTTTAGATTCAACATCAACGGGGTTGTCCACCCTTCATTTTATTTTGGGTCTGCTAAATATATTTAACAAAAAGTCTCCTAAACATGGAATTTCTAGACATTTTTCATATTCTTAATATACAAGAAAATTATCAAATGATGCAAACAAAGTATATTATTTTTGTTATAAATTGCGTAAAGCGGTGCAAAATAGTAATTTTATTTTATACTTTTTTTTTTTTTTTGTATGTTTGTAGATATTATAGTTTTTCAGTACTTTGAATATTAAAAAATAAAAAGCTATTTGTGTAAAATTCTTATTTATATTTTTTAAAAGGCTACTTTTTTTTTTTTTTTTTCGCCCTGGGTCCCAAAAAGTTCAGGATAGGCCCTGATCAATTTTAATGTGTTTTGGTCCTGGCATGAAGCTGAATGGCTGATTGGTTATCACAATAGACGGTGGCTCAGTTTAAAATAAAAACTTTTTTTCAAAAAGAAACACTAAATTTAAGAAGAGAGAGTAAATATTTATTTCTATATAATACTAGTGACTCAAAGTTAATGTTCAAGAGAACAATTAAGTGTTTCCATTCAGTTTCTACCATGATTCAAATTATATATGGGTTCTAGAAATTAAGAAGTCATATATATGACCACCCCCAATAAATCAAATCAAAGATCATATTCGTTTTTTAGTACACTTGAATCAAGTTTAAATTAGTGCCAAATTTTAAACCGATCGTTTTGACACGAAAATGCATTGTTGACGAGGGGAGGGGACTCCATTATTTAGATTTTATGGTAACCTCGCAGAATAATGTTATTTTTTATTTTAATTTTTTTATAAAAACAAAATAAATTAAATTACTCTAGTCACCGAAAAGTATTGCATCTCTCTCTACCACTAAAAAATTGGCACTCATTTGACTTTATGCATTTCTTTTCTATACCTAGCTAGCTAGGATGAATATAATGACTTTATGCATTTCTTTCTATTAGTAATTATTAAACTCTATAATTGAGTTAATTAGTGGTACCAAAATCTTGTTGAATCAATCATAAAATTTTCTATACGAATTCGTCAAAAGGAACAAAAAATTAAGCAATAAAAGTTAGTGGTCGTTCGTTACAAGAAAGAAAATCATTTTGTAATTAATTACCATGCATCGAGTTAATGGAAAAGTAAATGTTGAGATGGTCATAATATAATTGATCAAGTCATAGAGATACATATATATATATATATCCTCAGAAAATTAAGCATGCAGATTATAGGAGAAAAGTCAATGATTAATTCTAGAAGAAGAAAAAGTCAATGGATAATTATATAATGTCAACTGGCAGCCATGACGCATTCAGAATTTGAAGTTAGTTTCACCTTTGAAAACTCTGAAGGAAATTCTTTGGCCGGCGCAGTCAATCTTATGTATACTATACGTAAACGTAATTATGAGAGGTGAGCATGATCAGAGAGAGACATATGCTGCTAGCTGCTTTCCTCGTACTGCATGAATTCCGGCGGCACTGAATGCTTGATTGATATTAATCTATTCTACCCCGTGTGGTGTTTTCAGAAAATGTTGAACAACACACTACAAACACTCGTCTAGCTATAAAAACCTCTTATTTCATGATATATATATATATATATATATATATATATATATGTTCGATCTGATTAACAAATAAATTACTCCCTATTATTAATTAAATCACTATATATAGTTAATTAAATTACTATATATAGTTCAACACGATGAAGCAGTTTTATACTTTTATTGTTGCACCAAAAAAGATTGATTCTCTTAATATAAAAATCGTGTTTGTGAATTAATTATGTATATACCCTCCAAGGGTTATATAAATTTGAGTATCGACTAGCATATTATATTAAGTATGAAGTTTGATGTATACATGCTTTTTTTTTTTTTTAATTTTCTGAATAGGCAGAGATAAGCTTGTGGTCGTTGGATGCTTTTAACTTTGCATTAAATGATCTGTAGACGTTAGAGTCAAAATAAGCGAACAACTCTCCTCGAGCTTTGAGTTATCTCAGAAGAGGTAGGTATGATATGTCTTTTCATTCTGAAATATAAAACAAAGCTTAGAACGAAAAGTGTTTTAGAAAACATAAAATACAAAGCATAAAGCATGTTTGTATTTAAAGCACGTGATGTACTAACACAAATTCAAAATAAAGCTAAGGAAACTTATCAAGGAAGCTTCTGTTTGAAGATCAGTAGACTTACACAAGAGATAAGTCAAGGACATTATTAGTCTACTGACTTATGTTAATTATCAGTAATTGACTTAAAAATGTTTAAATCATTATCAGTCATTGATTTAAGGCGGAATCAGTCGATTGATTTATTGAAGTAAATCTGTTATCAGCTAACTTAAGTTTTAAGGATGGCTAGTCAGTAAATCAGTCATCAACTAACTTAAGTTTCAAGGATGACTGGTCATTTGTGATTCCAAAATAACTTAGAATGATTTTAAGTAAATTATTGAAGGACCAACAAACTTCTCCTATTTATTTAAAGCCATTCAGTTCAAAGCAAAAACAAGAATTAAACAATTAAGCAATTCTACTCTGAAAGAAAAGATGTTACCTCATATATATATATATATATATATATATATATATATATAACCCTGCCCCTGCGAAGATTAGAATTGTGCAGAGAAATATACAAAGCAAAAACATGCCTTTCAAAAACTAAAGTAATGAAGTATGAAATGTAGATAGCTGAAATTGACAAGTTTAAAAGGAAAGGAGGGTAAAAGATTAGTTGATGTCAATAGTTTCTGTTCCAGTTCAAGACGAGGCTGAGGAGGCATTGTCAGCTTAAGGAATATTGAGTTTTTTCCTTCGTTCAGCATTCTCTTTGGAAAGTGCATCAGCTCTTGCTTTATGCTTCCTCTCCTCCTGAATGGCTGATAAGTGCATAAATTTCTATTTATTTCCCCATATTTTGTCTCAATTTTCCATGAATTTTATATTTATTTTTCCCTAAAAACTGCATTTATTGTATTCTTTTGTATTTCAGATTTTCTAGGCATTATTGGAGCTTTAAAGAATCATTTCATAGCATTTTGGGAGTATTCAAGGCAACCCGCGAAGTTTTGAATTAATTAAAGCCATTTGGTTGAGGTCCGTTAGTCCTCCGTTAGTCATTTACAAAGGAAAGGACTAAGCTGAAAGAGAAATTATGCTAACGGAGTCTAATGGAGGCTGACCTTGGGACTAGAATGCAAAGCCAGGGAAGATTGGGTCTTCGGCAGCCTTCTGGGAACATGGAGGGCACCGGAGCAAATAACATAAGTCAGGGGGTAGCGTTGCAAAGCGCTATAAATGCTCATTTATTTACTGTCACTCCCTCTGCCGCCACGTGTCCCAGCTGCCTCCTGACCCGCGAGATCTGACCCTGGAGCTCCAACCGACCCCATCCGGATCCGGCCCATTTCCACCCCTTCCAGCCCGTCTCCTCTCTCATCTCGGATCCGTTTCACCAGTGGATCACCCGCGAATTACCCCAGCTCCTGCCCAGTTTCCAACCCGGATTCAGCAGCCTATTTCTTGCCCATTTCTGCCCCTAAATATTTTATTATTTTCCCATTTTACCCCCTTGGCTACAATACTCAAGAAGTTTAATTTTATATCTCTAAGGCAGCCGAATGGGGAGAATTAATTCGGCCCAGGCAGTGCAGAGCAGGAGGAAGCCCCAATTTTCGGGGCAAGAACACAAACTCTTTCTTCCCCTTTTCTCCACTTTTCCAACTCAATTAAATGCCTTCATTCTAAGGGGTTGGAGCATCAAATCAAGGGTCAAGGAAGCATTTGCAAGGCTTTGCAACCATGGATTTCGGCATTAATCGGTTTAATTTTTCCTATCTTTATCTCAAGATTAATGTTGTATTTTCTTGGAATCTTTGTCTTGTAAATGTGGAATTGATGATGAGCTAAATATATTTATGGATTGTGATTATTTTTTATGTTGAATGTGATGTTTTTAATTTAATTTCTCCCTCTATTTAGTATACAATCATGCTAGGTTACTAAATTGTGGGCTTAATGCTCTTAATTGATTCGCTATTAATTAATTGATTTGATAAATATTTTGGATCCGCGAGAGCTACCTTACATTTCGGACCTAGCAATTTAGTAGTTGGTGTTCTGTGACACACATCGATAGCCTTCGGCTAACGGCATGACTTGTAGAAAAATAGAGAGAATATCTCTCTACAAAGTATTACCCATTATCTTGGTCATTATTGTGTGTTCTTAATGCTTTTAATAGAGTCACGAAATATTAAATGATCACTAGAATTATAGGGTAAGATGCGAGAGCCCGTCCTATAATTTCGAAAATCACAATAATTGTCTTTGTGATGCCAGACCGAGAGGTAACGAGCATTCTTAGATAGTCATGGGGTGCTTGATCGATAATGCAGCTATTTTTTTCTTGCTATAAGATGCGAAAGCCCGTAGTAGGGATTGGTAGCTATACTTGCTATAAGATGCGAGAGCCCGTAGTGAATATTATTAATGTGCGCCCGACTACCAAGACTTGAGTTAAAGAAAAGTAGAGAGAGGGTTAAATTAGACATTGGCTAGACTAGAAATATCACAATCCTATCATTTTAACCTTGATTTGATGTTGCCGCCGTATCATCGTTGCCGCGTTAATTTAATTTACTTTTTTGCTTTCTTTTTCTTCATTTTCTTTTTATTTTCAATTCTCATTTTCGTTAGCTTAGATAAAGTTAGGTGTGCCCAATTTTAGTACTTAGGATTTATTTCTAGCACTATCTCTGTAGGATCGATACTTGTACTTGCACACTTTATTACTTGATACGATCGGGTATTCTTTCCTGAGTTGCATTTTATGCACATCAATGGCTTTATATAGCCTTTATTCAGCATCACAAGTATTAGCAGCAGCTTTTCTTTGATAGGCAAGCATATCTTCCCATTCATCTGCATCTACATTCCTTAGATGACCTGCGACAATGGCTCTGTGAACTTCTTTGTAGATCTCTTTGCGCATATCCGGTACAGTCATCCTCACTTGGTTACGAAGCTCATCTTGCGATTGAACTACGTTTCTAAGTGTGGCTTCCATCTGCATCTGTTGGAATGTGGGTGCATCTACTGATCCAAGTTTATTGGTGAGCTCTTGATTGGATTCGATTAGAACTGAGAAAGTCGCATCAAGCCTCAGCTGATCTTCTCTTAGAGTATTAAAACATGCAAAAGTTATTGAGGCAGCAGTGTTAGAAAGACCAGCAATGTTGGAAGGGCCACAGTGTTGGCAGTAGCATCTGCAGGAGTAGTAGTTGTAGGTTTAGCTTTAGTTTTAGCAGCAACAGCTATGTTTTCAACTGCTTCCTCATCTTTGCTTTTAGAGTCAAACTTGACTCTTTTGTTCAGTAGCTAGCTTAGTCGAATTGCGGATGACTTCATTGATCAAGTCATTCTCCATTTTCCTTTTAGTAGCAAGTATAGGAAGGGGATGCATAGGTTTAGCAGCTTCCATATCAGCAACATCTTTAACTTCTTCTTCAATCATCTGTTCAGCCAAAGTGAACAAGTCTTCATTATCAACCTAGTCTTCAGGATCCTCAAGATCAAATTGAATGCCCACACATAGTGTAGTGGAACTAGTGGCAACCAAAGGATCAGTAGCAGTAGAAGCATCGACAGATGGTTAAGGCCCAAGTTAAAGGCTGGCTGAGGGATCAGCTGGTAGGGAAGGGGGTAGTACAACTGTTGGCTGAGGGAAGGGAATTTCAGCTGGCTGAGGTGTTGGTGAAGGGATGTTGGCTGTTGGTTCAGGTGATTGGCTAGGCTGAGGTGATTGAGTAGGTTGAATAGAGGGAATGGGAAGAAGTGGCTGAGGGAAAAGTGGTATGATAAGAGGGGTGAAAGGGTTGCATAATAGTAATCTGGGTTGTATTTAATAAGAGAATGCATTCAAAACATTTTTGTACATCGAAAATAAAAGTTGTGCATCGCGATGCACAAAAATAACACTTTGTATTACACTTTTGTGCATCGTGATGCACATTGTTATGCATCGCAAATGTTATGTTGTTAATTTAATAGAATATTGTGCATCGAAATAAAAAGGTGTACATCGCGATGCATAAAAATAGTACTTTTTTAGTACAAGTATGTGCATCACGATGCACACTTTGATGCATCGCAAATAATCAAAATTTTATTAATTCTTATTGTTGTTACAAAAGTTATCGAGAATACAATTTATAGCACACAATTGACATCATATGCTATGAATTTGGTGGTATGGAATAGGGAAACCTTGTCTTAGAGCTGTCAAAATGGTTTTAACCCGTTGAGCTAGCCCAGACTGCCACACAAAATAGACGGGTTGGGTTGAAAAAATATAGGACCATTTATAAACAGGCCAAACATGCAGAGCACGCGTGGGTTGCGGGCCAAGGCGATGCAAGGCAGGTTGGCCCGCCAATCTAAGGAGCAAGGACAAAATTGGAAATTTGTAATTTAAAAAAAAAAACTAAGGCAAGAGAGAAAACGAGAATCTTCATTCTTCATCCACTTCTTAGCCTGGGACTCTCTCCCACCGCACACCTCTCTCCATCTCTCATTCTTTCACCTCCGGCCTCCTGCAGTGGCGCAGGTCCCGGTCGTCTCTTTTCTCCCTTCCTCACCGACGGGTGACGGCGACAGTGACGGTAAGTTTTACCCTTTTCAAAATAATTAGTTCTTTTTTCATTCTCAAATTTTTTGGAGCTTGATTTCTTTAAATGGCAGCACAAAGAACTATACAAAGATGAGAAGAGGTTCGGACGATGGAAAAAAATTAAACTTTTAGGAAGAAAAATCAATACTGATGATTTTTTAGGATAAAAGGAACCGATGGTTAAATTGTACTCCGTAATACATTTTGGAAAGGGTAACTAGATCCCCTTTACCTGTTTGGGTTGTTCTCAATTTGGATGAAGATGTCGGATTAACAGAAATGTCTTCTTCATTATATAAAGTTTTATTTTAATTTTTGGGCTTTATATATAATATTTATTATGTTAAAATGATCAAGTATTAGTTTAACAATGATTATACTAATTCTCTCAAAAAATAATAATGATTATTAATTTTTTAAAATGTTTTATTTTTTTTGGTGGGCTGGCCCGTTTAACTCACAACTCACGACGATTTGGGCTAGGTTGACATAATTTAGGCCCGCAACCTTAATGGGCTAGCCCGCACCGCACTGGCAAATAGCGGGTTTAGGCAACCCGTCAGACCGCTTTGACAGCTCTACCTTGTCTATAGACATGGGGTGAACCTACCCTATTACACAAAAAAGACTCGATGTCGTTGAAGGTCGTCAACTCTGGGCCAAGAATTATGTTAAACCCTATTTATTATGTCATGGGAAGCTTATAAAGATGTGTTATACGCCTCACACAAACAGTTCCTTAGCATTTTCATGCCAAGATGTGATGCTTCTCTGTAATGTAGCACCAAAAGAACACTCAATGCGTGCATCGCCTCAAAGTATCCATTGCTTGCAAGATACTTCCAGAACGACGATGCGAGGGCTAAGTCTTCGAGTGTTCCATTGGAGAAGAATATGAGAATGGCGATTTGGTGGAGCATTCCTATGTTTCTGACAAGAGTTAATCTTATGCAGAAATGATCGTATGTTTCTTGCCAACCTTCACTCATACACCACCTATGGGGAAAGAGATGACCTTCCACGGACATATTCTGGAGGACTATGTCCTTGTTGCCAGCATTGTGAAACTTCATACAAACTTGTTAGAGGTTCAGGACGTCTCTGATGATGATGCAGCAATCATTTAGATATTATCAATAAAATTTCATAAGGTACGTGGCTTAACATTTTATTTTTTATTTTATTTTTTATTTGATGAGGGAAATGTTTTATAATTTGCTTGATTTTGGTGTGTAAAAATTGCTTGATTTATGTGTGTAAAAATTGTTTGATTTTTGCTAGTGGATTATGTCTAAACAAGATCAAGGCGTCCCATATTTATACGTAATTGAAGGTTGTATCGTTTAATCTGCATTGGACAGTCACGTCTTGTTGAATTCGAAAAGGCATTTATCATATCAATGATTGTTCTCTCTTTAAAACCTGTTTGTATTTAAATGAGGCGCCTATTAAAATCTGAGAGGGTTTAAACGTTTAATTATTATTGTTGTTTTTTAAAATATGTGTGATCTATGTTGGAATCGTGATGCACATATTTAGAATCGTGATTCACAGATTTTTAAATTGGAAAAGAACAGTAGCTTTTTACTGGATGCATCGCGATGCATCAATTTTGAAACTCTTAGGAAATTTTCATGCATCGCGATGCATGAAAATAGTACTTTTTAGTACAATTTTGTGCATCGCGATGCATATTTAACTACATCCTTTTGACAAAGAATCACATGATAAGGTGTAGCAGAGTGTTTTGAATTCAATCTGTATACCAATTAGCTGTTGAGCCATTATAATGGGAACAACTAATCAAGCCTTTATAACTACAATCTCATAGGGTACACAAGATTTAGTAGTTGTCATAACTAAGAATACAAAGTGCTGTTGAATTGTCTTGAAAGATTTGATTCAGCAGACACCTTCGTTCAAAGCAGATTTACTAGTAATCTTGATTTTTTAAGCATGAAGGATAGAGATTGAGTAATAGCAGATTCCTTGATCGGTTGACATAAAGTTCATGAAACTGCAGTCTGCCTTTTGTTGAGAGGCTTGAGGTGTTGGCAGAATTTGAATTTAATCATTGTGAAATGATCTAATTCAGAAAGGCAATTATCAGGGAGTCTAAGGATGAGAGTTATGCAGTAGTAAGAAACCATAACTCGATATAGCAGTTGTTCAAGAATGGTTTGCTGATGGGGTGTCAGCAGAGTTTGTGTCTCGGCAGAGTGACCATTTCATTAAGGACAATTCTTTTAATCACCAGAAGAGAATGGAGATCATAAAGAATAATAAGTTTGATCAACACACTTAAGACACATTAGTTCATGCTATCAAAGGAATGCAGACAAGTAGATAAGCATGAGGAAACGTTGCAGAACTTGTATTCAATAATCCAAGTAGTTTTACACAGTATGTTGCAAGGATCGGTGATTACAAGAACAATACAACTGGAATTTTGATGACTGCAGATTACATGAGAAAGATACATAATGATTCAATTTACAGAAAGAAATACATGTTACAAGTTTGTGTCCTAGAAGTCCTAATCCTAGACATTAGATGAGGAGTCATCAGTCAAGGATTTAGAAGGAGTTGGATGATAAGATGGCCGTGTTCTTTTTGATCTCCTCCAACTCTCGGGGGAGGCAGAACAAATTCACTTCTTCGGGTCATTAAAGAAGCACCGAAGAGTGATGGCCATGAGGATGAGTGCTTTGACCATGAATCCCCTTTGATAAACTCGGGGATGGATGGTGGCGGTTAATAGTTCGTCATCCTCATCAATTCCATATTAGCTACTTAATTCGGCAGAACCGAATTATCGCATCGGCCATCTTTGAGGTGATGGTCGGCATACCTACATATAACCGAAGACTTGTTGCACATGGCAATATATCAAATGTTTTCCAAACATTTGACATTTCTTTCGGGATCTTTTCGTGAAGTTCACGTATGCAAGCGAGACTTCCAAAAGTGGAATGAGTATGTGCTAATTGATTTTCCTGATTCATCGTAGACATTTTAGAGTATCAATGAGATTGATAGCTAAAAGTTAGAAGAGAGAATGAAATCACTCTTGCTGGCATTAATCGATGGCTTTCTATCTTACCTTTTAAACTAATTGACTAAGAATGTTCTTAAGTGTTCTGACAACCATGGTTTGCAGCATATAAATCATGCTTGACAAACAAACTTCTATGATTATCGGACGAGACAAAAGAAGATTTCTTTATCAATTGTTTTCTCAACAAGATTGTGGAACCATAATTAATGATTTACGGTACACAAGACTTGATGCAATTTCTCTCATGTTTGGCGTGTATTGAAAAGGATTTTGGAAATGATTTTCACAGTTTGTGAATGGCTTTTGGAAATATATTATTGAGAGAAATTTAGATCAGCTCTTGTGAAGTAACAGAAATAAAATCGAAACAACATTGAATGAATATGAAGAAATCATACCCCGTTGTTGAGGAATTGACTTGATCCAATCTTAGGACTTGGATTTAGTAACATTTGTGAGATTTTGAATCATCGATTTGTGTCTAGTGTAATCTATAGGCAGTTTGTGAGTTTTGTCATAGTAGAGATTGGATGAAGAAGGAGCTCTACTTATACTCACGGAGGTTCGGCGAAGGATACTCAATAATGGAGCATTCTGTTGAGTTGTCCTTCGATCACGCCTAGCGAGGATAGGTGTGAAGTCTAGATATTCTCAAGATTCTTGGTAAGGATTGATGTTGACTGTCTTGTCGTTTTCCAAGATTTTGAAAATAGTCTTAACTTTAATCGAAGCAGTCAAACTTCGAAAAGTGTGCCTCCACCTTTAATAGACTTGAGAGAGTAGGTCATTAAAGGATTTTTACTCCTATAAGTCGGCACATAAAGCGAGCTTATGAAGTGTTGGTTGGCGATATGGAAATTCACCAACTGGGTTTTTAGAAAAACATTTGAAATCAGCTGATAAGAAAAATGCTGATTAGTTTTTGAAAAACCATTTGCATAAAACAAGTCATACAATCAATACATATATATCAATAAAAGTGCAGTATGACAGGTTATTATGCATTATGTCTGATAATATGTATGAGCATATCAATTCAGCAGACATGAGCACAGGTCATTAGAAAGCGAATAGCTAACCTGTTTTGTGTATGCATGAGAGAAGGTCTTTATCAACTCCTTTGGACTTATCAGCAGATTTTTCACCTCATAGTTATAAAGTCCAGCAGGTGAGGATTTTGACCTTGAGTGAGTGAAGGACATGAGTGAATTCTCATGAGTGATCAGCAGTCCTTCATGAATCAGCAACCATGTTACTATCTGCCGATGGAGAGTGATGTTGCATGTTTGACCTTTTCTGTCATATGAGTTCCTGCCCAAAGTACTCATAGAGAAAATTAGCAACATTTATGAGCTAAAAATAGCTCTAGAAATCCAAAAATACAAATGAGACTTAATAAGCATGGCAAATGAATAATCATTCAAAATACAGCTTATAAGTGTAACCCAAAGTGTTAAGAGATTAGGAGCTGGGGTTACTTCCTCATTAAACTCTTTAAACGCATCTGCTCATAGTTGTTGAAGCACCAGTTCTAATTTTGAGCATAGGTTCTTTGAGTGTATTCTTGCCCGGCTGAGGCTTTTCATTGAAGGAAGACAAATTCATCATTGATGTCCTTAGGCCACGAACTTATTATTTCAGTGATTTTGGAGATGACATAACTTTGATTTCCTTTGAATTTCCTTTGAAACTCTTCATATTCTAATTGCTCTAAGCTTTTATAAAAAGTTTTCTCGAGAAGGTGTTGGATTGAAGCAATCGTTAGCCTTGTGTCAAGAGAGCAAATTTTTAGAAGTGAATCTAAGTAATTCATCCATCATATATGAGTTCAACACATCTGTTATAGGATATACTAAGATTTTTAAAAAAAAATTTGGGACATGCATAATCCTTAGCAAGTCAATCTCCACTATAGTACTTCTCTTCATGATATCAATGTAATTCTGATATATGATAGATTTTCTTATAGTGATCACATAGTCATCACAATACTCTTTCTCACACGTTTTTGAAAACAAAATTTATTTTGATTTGGAGAAGGTTTTCAAAAGGCTTCCAGGTTTCTCAGTCAAAAAGGTTTTTGTGAATAAAAGATTTTGAAAAAGACTCCTTTTGACTATGCATCTAATCTGAGCAGCAGGATCTAAACTCTCAGGTTGTTAAGCCTGGAATAAAGTTTACAGAGTACCAGCTCTGATACCAATTGTTAGGTCCGAGGGTTGCTCAGTGTATAGGCTAGAGGGGGGGTGAATAGCCTATACTTGATGTATTAAAAATTTCATCCAATTTTTACATTTAAGTTGAAGAGTAGATGAAATGAATAATACAGATAGGTCATCTTCCTCATTCTGACTGCTTAGCCGAAGATAGAGATATCGGACGTCCTTGATCAGCAGACGTAGAATGTGCAGACGGAAGACTTTTGTTAAACTTAGCTGATGAAAATGAATTTGAGCAGCGGAAGAATAAACAGCATAAGTTTAACAATTTAGATCAAAGTAACTGTAAAGATTTGATATGAAAAAGAGCTTAACAGTTGACTAAAATCTGTATTAGATGCATCATTTGCTTTCCTTAAACAGATTGCACAAGATAAGGCAAATTATACAAGAAAGAGAAATCAAGGCTGAATGTAACAAACATATATATTATATTAAAATTCAGCAGAGGTTTGCTCAAAGGCAAACATGCTTAGTACATCAACCTAGACTCTCTAACCTAGCAATCTCCTTAGGAAAAAGAAGGAGAAATGAAGAAAGCGAAATCAAATATATCGAAAATACATTAGGAGATGTACTTAATATTTATTAAGTTATCTTCCTGTAGTTTCAACTCGATATATTTGTTGTGAGAAGAGAATATTAGGAGTTGTTCAAATAGCAAGAATTTGAACAACTGAGTGCTAAGCACTCGACCAAATATGATGACAACTTATTGCACAATCGGCACAGCTTATAATGTAGTATAAGTCTGCCGATATGAATGCAATCTGGACATGTAAGTTCTGGCTCTTCATCGGACATCTTCAAGCTTGATCGGCTTCAACGATCTAAAAGATACTTGGTCTCTTTCTTGGATAATGGAGTTGAGGCCATGAAGACCGAGTTCTTCGAAGGAAGAAGGACTCAAATCAACAACAAGGTCGTTGATCAAGCAGAGCTTCTCAGCCTTTGGATTTTCTTTTCTCTCTTTCACAAAGTGTTTGTTCTTACACTTGTGATTTCTCACTCTGAAGGAGTGGTTCTGGATTGAAGAAATGAAGATCAATACCACAACCTTTTTTAAGCATAAGCATACACTTGTTGCTTTCTCTCCCTTATGCTATCTGGAAATGAGGATGAGAGTCTTCTTATATAGCTGGAGAAGAAGAGGTGACCGTTGGTGTATTGAATAGGTTTATGCCCGTTGGTGATCTGAAACTCATAATGCAGCAGAGTACATTTTTGGATTTGTTGGGCAAAGACCTTCAGTTAGGTTTGAGTCTTGAAGATGGTCCGTGACACAGTGGACGAGTTGGACGTGTCGAGCTTAGCCTGGATGCGATCGGCGATTTGGACGTATCATTGCTTTGGTGAGTGCGGCGTCCGTGCTTGGCCTTTTGAAATGAAGCTTTGAAGACCGCGAACACCGAAGAGGAAATGTCTATTGGATAAACGTGAAGGTGCAGACATCGATGCGTATCTTGGATTTGTCAGACAGATCTTATAACGGATCTATTTTGACTTGTAGTGTGTTTGAGTAACGACCGATGTTTCTCGTGATCTTATAGTTTCTCGGCAGTTGTTCTGATGAGGGATTTGGCTGATTCTGAGATCTGCTATTATAGAACTGCTGATGTAGAAACCGCTGATGGTCACGATGTTCCTCTTGAATAAATAGCTTCTCTGCAGTTGCTCTGATGAAGTGCTTTGGCGGATACGGGAATCTGCCGATGTAGAACTAATGATGTAGAGATGGCTATTAGGCAGTCATAGCTTAAAGGACATGTCTGCTAGTGAGACATTTGTCGATGGTCACGTCAGCTGGCAATTTGAAGAGCTTATTCATATGAAAGTTTGTCATCATTCTGGTAGGACAAAGACTCGGATATGTACAAAGACTTCCTAGTCTAGTGACCTATGCATTGTTTCAACAAGCTGCCACACTAACCGGTACGCAGCCCTTTTAGCCACTTGTGAAACATGCGTTGTAATGGGAACAAGCAAATCACTGTGTTGGAATATGCATACATTTATATTAGCTGATTCACAGGCATATTCCTAACACTTGGCTTGGAAACAATTTGATGCAACCCATCCTGACTTTGCTACCGAAGCTAGAAATATAAGGTTGTGCATATGCGCGGATGGTTTTACTCCTTTCGGGCCTGGGGCGAAGTCCTGCTCTTGTTGGCCGGTTATAGCGACCGTCTACAATCTTCCACCGTGGTTGTGTATGAGTGATCCTTACATGTTCTTGTCACTCTTCATACCTGGACCGACTAGCCCTGCCAAGAATATTGATGTTTATCTCCGCCCTTTGATTGACGAGTTAAAAATGCTCTGGGAAGACGGAGTGGAAACATGGGATGCATTCAAAGAAGAAAATTTTAAAATGAAAGCCGCGTTGATGTGAACGGTGAATGACTTCCCTGCCTATGGGATGTTATCGGGTTGGAGCACACACGGGAAGCTTGCATGTCCTATTTGTATGGATGACACTAAGTCGTTCACACTCGAGCACTCTCGTAAACCTTGTTGGTTTGATTGTCATCGTCAATTTCTACCAGATGACCACCCATTTAGATCATAGAAGCAGCAATTCACTAAGAATAGGGTTGAGCGTGATGAGGCGCCTAGACGTTTGAGCGGTGAAGTTGTTTATGAAAAGGTATCTAAACTACAAAAGACCAGGTGGGGGAAGATGTTTGCAAAGGATAGACTGTTTTATAACGATTTGAGTCTTAATTGGCTGTTTTAGAAGGGGTTTGAGTGTAAATAGGCCTTTATTAATTCCTCAAAAGACATATAACATATTTTATTGTTTTACTTACAGTTTAAATTGATTTGTTGGGTAGCCATGTGGATGCTATGAAATCCATGGCTGAAAGCAGAGCTCTGAGTGCAAATAAGTTATTTTAGAAGGAGTTTAAGTGTAAATAGGCCTTTATTAATTCTTCAAAAGATATATAACATATTTTATTGTTTTACTTACAGTTTAAATTGATTTGTTGGGTAGCCATGTGGATGCTATGAAATCCATGGCTGAAAGCAGGGCTCTGAGTGCAAATAAGTTATTTTAGAAGGGGTTTGAGTGTAAATAGACTGTTTTATAACGATTTGAGTCTTAATTGGCTGTTTTAGAAAGGTTTGAGTGTAAATAGGCCTTTATGAAAGGATTTTGAGTTTAAATAGGCTGCTTTAGAAGGGTTTGAGTGCAAATAGTTTGTTTTAGAAGGCTCTGAGTATAAATAAGTTGTTTTAGCAGGGTTATAAGCCTCAATAGGTTGTTTTAGAAGGGGTTTGAGTGTAAATAGATTGTTTTATAACGATTTGAGTCTTAATAGGTTGTTTTAGAAGAGTTTGAGTGTAAATAGGCCGTTATGAAAGGGTTTTGAGTTTAAATAGGCTGCTTTAGAAGGGTTTGAGTACAAATAGGTTGTTTTAGAAGGCTCTGAGTCTAAATAAGTTGTTTTAGCAGGGCTCTAAGTATAAATAAGTTATTTTAGAAAGGGTTTGAGTATAAATAGACTATTTTATAACGATTTGAGTCTTAATAGGTTGTTATGAGAAGGGATTGAGTTTAAATAGGCTGTCTTAGTAGAGTTTGGATATATATAGGCCGTTTTTATTGTTTTCTTATAAGTTGATCATGTTATACATTAATATGTATTGTTCGCTAATTTTAATTTATTATATTTGTAGAATCGATAATATGGTATCGAGATACCCTACACTGATTTATTTGCTGCGACCCACACCACTCCTGCTCCTCCTGGTGCTGATTTGCCATTTGTCATTGTCGATGAGACGGCAAAGAAAGCATTTGTAAGTATTACTTAAAATATTTTAATTTTATTTTGTTTATTAGTTAATTAAAATGTTAATATTAATGTTTTTATGTTTTTGTGACACAGGATGACTATAAGGCGAGTATGGACACGCAGGTCGCTGAGGGGCTTGTCTAGACGACCCCTGAGGTGTTGATGCCCTTTGTCGGCAACATTTGGCATTCAGTGACTGTAGAGTCACGGAAGAAGAGGGGAGATCGCTTCTACGGCTTTGGTGACCACGGCGCCACTGTGTTGAGACCAGGCGGATCGACTTCTTCCTCGGCGACCGCGTCTTCTGGTCCTCCGCACCAGTCAGCTACTGAACGTGCCCTGATCAAGAAGATGCAGACTCTCGAGCATCTGGTGCAGCAGCAGGCCGAGGAGGTGCAACAGACGCGACAGCAGATGCAGCAGCAGGCCGAGGAGGTGCAGCAGATGCGACAGCTAATGCAGCAGCAGGCCGAGCAGCTAGAGCAGCTGCGACGACTGTTCATAGAGCAGCAGCAGCAGCAGCCTACTAGGTCTTCGATTTTCCGTAATTTATTTGACCCCCCTCCACATTAGACACATTATTTTAGTACTGTAATATTTTTAAAATTGTATATATATTAATTTTAATTAAATTTATATTTTATTTGTTAATTATAGTTTATTGTTGCAGTGTTGTGTCTGTGTGTGATTGTGTATATATAATTGTTATATCAGGTGAAAAAAAAACTAATTTTATTTTTATTTAAAATTACTGTCGGAGCTCCGACAGTAATTAAAATGTTTTTCTAACATTACTGTCGGAGATCCGACAGTAATTCCAAGTTAAAAATAATAACGGTAGACATTTTCTGTCGGATCTCCGTCACAAATTTAACGGTAATCCAACAGTAAACTAACGGAGTGTTAATGACCGTTAGTAGATTACTGTCGGAAAATTCGAGAGTAATTATTGTCGGAGTAAAAATTCGAAAGTAATATCCGACAGTAATTACTGTCTGATTTTAATCCGAAAGAAATTACTGTCGGATTATCCAACAGTAATTACTGTCGGATTACTGTCGGAGAGAAATCACCGTCGAAGGTTTACTGTCGGATACTGTCGGAGCAGTTCCGACAGTAAATGTGTAATTACTGACGGAATTTTTCATTTACTGTCGAAATTCTCCGACAGTAATACCGTATTTTCTAGTAGTGTGTGTGTGTGTGAAATATGCATCGTCAATGTATTTTGTAATTTGTGTTAAAAAATGTGCATCGTTTGCCAAGTCAAGTATTAAGTGTGTATCATGTTCATCATCAATGTAATTTTGTGATTTTTGTATTAAGAAATGTGCATCGTCAAGTATATTGTTGTGCATCGTTAAGTATAATAGTACTATTTATTTTTATTTTTTTGTAAAAAATGCGCATCGTCAAGTATAATTTTGTACATCGTTAATTATAATAATACTATTTTTAATATATTTTGTACATCGTGATGGGGGTTATAATGTGCATCGTCAAATGTACTAACTGTAAATTTATGTTTATTCCCAAACTGCCCCTGTAACAATCTATCACGTATTTTTAGTTGTAAGATTTTCTTGATTTACTCATTTCAATCCCGTATTGATCTCCATTGCGATTTCTTACTAAAATTCTCATTCATATCGATTTGAAGAAACTTAAAAATTACCAAAACAGTTCAATATCGAATTTATTTTGAAATCAAAATCAATGGATTCAGCAAATCAAATTGATGCCATGTTGTTGCTGAAATTCAGAGGAGATACTATTGTTTTGACAATTTCAGAGAATTTTGGTTTATGTGAGTTGGTCGAATGCATCAGAGGTACATATTTCAATTTTTAATCGAATAATTGTACTATAAAATACACTGTAGGATCACACAACAATTGTTGTTTAACCAATAAAGAAGATTTCAAAAACATGTTGACATTGGCCAAAATTTTATCAGTTTCTATTATCATTGTTGATATGTTTGAAACTGATACTGGTTTGAGTTACGAAATTAATAACGAAGGGAATTATGGAAATATGATTACAGAAGATGATGCAACTGTTTATGAAGATGACGATGCACAAAACTTGCATTGCGATGCACAAAACCTTAAAAATATAAAGGAAAAGATGTGCATCGTGAGGAGTACAGTAATAGAAGTTGTACCAATTCTTCAAGTTCTGAAAGCGATGTTGAAAGTGTTCCAACATATGACATATGTTCTGTTCAAAAAAGAAAAGAACTCTTGAATTCTAGTTGGGCAAGAAAGGAACTCTTGGAGTAAAGATTGTTGTGTTTTTAAAGTCAAGAGGGTTAAATGTGGTCTGAGAGACGATGTAATGTGTACGTGTATCACATCATACGTGTGTAGAAAGTTGTGCATTGCAAGTGAAAAAAAGTAATTTGTGCATCGTATTGTGTTTGCGATGCATCATTTTTTTATTTACGATGCACAGTTTTTCGTACCGTGTTTGCGATGCACAGTGTGAGATTCCATGTTTTTATGTGTATCGTGTTGTATTGCGATTTATCGCTTTTTTGTGTTTTACGATGCATAACGTCCACTGTTCTGTGTTTTTAAAGGGCATAGATGACATTTCGCAAAAAAAGTGCCATTTAGCGATTGAAAATAATTATAGCAGATTTTAGCGAATGAAAATTATCTAAAATGGATCGATTTGAATTTTGTCCAATATATTAAAAAGTACCGGCCCGAAATTGGCCCAAATATGTAAAGCATTAGCCAGGGTATTGGGTTTTTGATTGAAGGATTGGGCTGGGCTCGCCTCCCAGTCCCTGCTCTCCACCGTTGATTTTCACAAGTTAATATCGGTACGTAAGGGAAAGGCCGAGAGACAGGCACTGGTGCCCATAGTGACAAAGGTAATTATTTATTAAATATTCAAAAATTAATGATGAATATTAATTATCTTGTTTTACTTAAAAAAATTATAGGCTCTACTAATACGTAATTCAAATTATCTTCTTCCACAAAACAAATTTAGTTGAGTAAAATTATATAATAAAATTATTTTGATAAAATAAAATATTTCAATTATAGACATATCAATGATTGTTGTATTCAATGGTTATTACATCTCTCTAACCATCAATGATTACTATTATTATTATCCATTAAATCAAAAATCGATGGCTAAGATTTAAAAGTTAGTTGAAAATATAATTAATGCAAGTAGATGAGTCATTTAATACAATTAATCTCAACCTTTGATTTTTGATCCAATGATTGATATAATAGTAATCATTGATTGTTAGAGAGAGACGAAGTAATTGTTAAATACTCTCCATATAGACATATTTAGTTCGTTGGATGTCAGAATTCCAAGTATATCTTGACATTACTTCGATTCGTCTGGCACAACCGTGGGCTATTTAGAGAGGATTGCTCCGGGCAGGGTCTGGGTCCTTGTTGGATCGGACGCTTGTGAAGCTGTTCAGGCCATTTTGGATGATAATAGGATGGAGGTGGATATGCCTGTTATCGAGAAAATAAGGAGCTTTTGAGTCGAGATTGGAGCTGTCGGATTGTTCAAATTTTTTGTGAGGGAAATATCTGTGCGAATATGATGACGAAACATGCCACGAGTATCCCCTAATGTGCAGCCGAGCGCAACCTTGGTAAAGGGCGTGTTAGGACTTAGGAGTTACCACGCATCACACTATTTCTAGCTAGTTTTGTTTTCTTTGTTTTCGGCTTCGGCCCTCCTTTGCACCCAGATTAAAAATGAAAAAAAATAAAAAAAATAGATGGAGTGAGTATTTAAGATAAGGCTTTCTTCGTTTTCTTATGTAGGGTATGTTTGATTTATCTTTTGGATATGTGTTTATTGATTATGACTTACCGCAAGTTATTTTTTAAGCATTTGATTTGGCTTATAGAACAATAAATCATAAGTCATGTACAAGCTAATTAAAACACACATAAGCCCATAAGTAATAAGCACTAGACCTTATGCTTATTTCTACTTTTCAAATTACATAAAACGTCATTTTTAGTGAAACTTTCTATATTCCAAATTACCCTTAATAATAATATTATTGATAATATTAATATTACTGATAACATTAATAATATTAATATTATTTATTAATATTAACAATAAAAAATTACATAATAATAATAAAAAATACATAATAATTGTAAATATAAATAATAATAAAAAAGAATAATATTAATAAATCATAATAATAAAATAATACATAATATAAATAATAATAATAATAATAATAGTAAATAATATTATTTATTAATATTGTATATTTTAACAATCATACATATAATAATGTTTTGAAATGTGAAAACAAATTAAGAAATTCTATATATGTCTTATTTTATTATATGAAATGCCCATAGTCATTACGCTCCAAACAAGTTGCTTTATCACATCTCATGCCAAGGAGAATATATATAGCCAGAATTCTACATTAATAAGTCAACGCCCATTCATTTACACAAAATTTCATGAAACTATATATGCTATATTCATTTACATGGAATATATAGTTATAAGCAGGAAAACTTGATTGGAAAATACTCCAGTTTTGGTACAAAAACTAATTGCATGAAGATCCTAATGTTCAAAACCGAGCAATATAGGAGCAATTCTTAACAATTGCTCTATTGCATCCGGCAGAAACTTTCTAGCAAAGAGCACACAGATTGACGAGACATTCCCATTAGAACTACATTCTGATGATCCGAACCGGACCCAATTCAAGAACTCATCCGTAATGACATTCTGCCCAAACTTTCCCGGATGTGGGCCGCCCCTCGACCAATCCACCCAAGTAACGCTCCGATTCGAGTTCATTTCCGGGTATAAAATGTTCACCAATGTTGGAAAATAGTGCTCATCATTATAACAAGGTGGGTGACAAAATTCTTGAAAAGTATGGTAATATTTACTATCTGAGACAATTTGAAGGGCGAGATCACGGTGTACTTCAAACCATTGGGACCCTTTTCGCCAATCTTCAATAGAGATTACAGGCCACATTTGGCGGTTGTATCGTCCACGGCCCGATTTTCTCGGGTCATCGAATGACCCTAGAAAGCTTAAGTTTGAGCTCATGAGGTAATTGTAAGTTGTGGTGAAGTTGAAAAGTGGAATACAAGAGTCAGAGAGTAAAACAAATCTTTGATTAGAGAAATCGAGAAGAGCGTTTGCCAATAGTCGTCTCTCTGCGTCGATCATCGACATAGTTCCCCAAAACACCGGCTGCAAAATATATGAACATATGGAAATTAAACAAGGTACACATATATGCACAAACAAGAGTAGTTAATTATGACATACACTTGATCACAAGAGGCATGAAAATGTGGTTAAAAAGCAGGTTAATAATTAACCTGGCTAGGAATTCTTCTTCCATGGAAGGCAGAATCTTCAGGGACTAAAGACTCATTAAAAGAAGGATGAGGGTGCACATAGATGGAGTAAAGACCTTCATGACCTTTAAAGAACAACTCCCACAAAGGAGCAAGAGGCAATGGACCTGGTGTCAAGAACATGAAAGCCACCTTAGGGACATGCTTGTAAGGAAACTCTTGAATTATTGGAACCATAGATGCCCTCCAAAATAGTTCCTCATCACTCATATTATGTGCGAGCGATATATGGTCTCTCAATGAAACATGATCGGTAGTGTAATTAGATGTTCCATAATTAGTACTCGACGACAGTATCAGTATTGTTTGAGGTGGTGGTGGTTGAGGAGAAGGTGGTGGTGGTGGTGGTGGTGATAATGAAAGGGAATAAACAGAATAAAGGGAGGTTTGTATGTTGGTGTAGGAGGAGAGGCCTTTTGAGTAGGTACTAGAAATGACACCAATTGAGAAACCAATTATGAAGAAAAACAAGTAAAAGACATTCCAATTTTTGGGTGGCAATTTTGATTGATTGTCATCACCCATTTTTGGATTGGGAGGGAGGGAGGGAGGGGTAAGGAATTTAATTAAGGTGTATAAATTGGTAAAAAAAAAAAAAAAACAACAACCAAGTTGAAAACTTTAAAAACTTGGATCGAAAGTTAAGGGTTTGCATGTGAACGTTCCACTTTCGTACAAATAAGATTACACTTAACCTATATGACTGACAGACACTCTTTCTTTTTTTTTCTTTTTTTTATTTTTTTAATATTAATTTTGGCACAACATTTTAATAAAGGAAACCCAAACCCAAATGTGAAGTTAATTACGATCAAGAAGTGGTTGACTAATTAACTTAATGATTTTTATTTTCTTGGTCTTTCTTAATTAATTGGGTGTTAATTAGTGTTTAGTCAATTACTAGTAAAAAAACCTATTTAATTTTTTGAGACTAAACCTTACTTGATTTACAAGAGACACTGCACGTTAATAAGAAAAAAAGAGAGGAGAATTAATAATCCTCCGATCGGAGGTCAGTTTCTTGATTTACAAGAGACACGTTAATAATAAGGCGTTAATTGGCTAATGAGACCCAACCCAACCCAAAGTGGAGTAAGCCGACTTTGCTTGTGATTAATTTGAGACTAAACCTTACTTTACGATTCAAACCTTGACTCGTCGCCACATTTAAGGAAACAAATTAAATAGTGTGTTTGGATTAGATCCATATTATCAGCAGATTCATGAACATAAAATTTTATGATCAGCTGAACGATACACCGATCAACCTCTCCGTTTTGGACTACTCCAGTCCATCATACTTTTTTGAAAATCGGAAAAATACATTTTTTGTACAAAAAGACGATTATGTCATTAATGAAAGATTTATCGAAGAAATTTTATCATCGCGATGCCCAATTGCGATGCCCAATTTTATCATCACGATATTTAATTCTATCATCGCAATGCCTAATTATGTATAGGGTTCATTTTCCTTGGTCATTTAGGACGTGTTCTTTGCGTCAATTAGGGTGTGTTTGGTATGAAATTTTTAGGTTAATTTTTTGTTTTATTATGATCAAAGATAAAGTAAGTATAAATAAATAGAGAGAATCTGGAAGGGATAAAGAGAGAAATTAAAAAGACTAAAAACCAAAATTAACTTTGCACGAATAGTTGGTCCGTTCGTGACTTGACTTGTAATTTTGAATTTTTTTTTTTTTTTTTTCTCTTTTGTTACACCATTTTTTTTCTCTCTATCTTTATTTAATTATTATTATTATTAAAAAAAATAATTTCAAAATTAAATCACTAAATCTTTAATGCCAAAAATAAAAAGTCAAAACCTTTACACAAAGAAGACGCAGGTAGGACTGTACGCTCTTTAACAAATTGCGAGGGCGCGGAGAGAGAGGGAGAGAGAGAGAATGAGAATGGAGGAGGAGGAGGAAGAGGAAGACCAGAGGAGAGAAGCAGCAATAGCATCGACACCATGTCTGCAGCCCAATTTTAAACCTACCGGTGTTTCCAAAGCTCAGCTCGCCAAATTTCAGGTTGCCCCCTTCCACAATTTCGTTAATTTCTTTCTCTCTTTTTTTATTCATCGTCATTGAATTTATGATTTCTTTGAGAAAAGCTCGGGAATTATTGTAATGTTATTATTAATCAATTTGTGTTTGTGCATTGAACTGTGCACATTTTGAAGTGATTTCAATGAAATTGATGAGCGGATTAGAATCACCGCCATGCTGTTTGGAACTTTTTCTTTCATGTGCGAACTTGTTACAAAGTATATTACTCCCTCCATCCCAAGAAAATACTCCCACTTTTCTCTTTGGTATGTCCAAAAGAATAGTCCAATTTCCAAAAGTGAATATATTTATAGTGCAATTGAAAGAAATTACGAACAAGTAAAGCTACAATTTTAGGATGTTTGACTTGTCAACTGGGACTTCTTCTTTTTTTTTTTTTTTTTGGACAAAGGGAGTATATTACAGCTGACAAGGTCGTTACATATTTCTGATGTAGGCCGATCACAAGTAGGTGGGACGATATTTTATTGACTTGCATTTAGTGGATGTATGGGGTGATGTGCCCTCTTCATTTACCATTTAGGAAATTGTGCATAATGCTATGAAGTATTTTGCTTATGTGATAAGGTGAACACAATATTGCGATTAGGCTGTTGGGACTTATTGTTATACGTGGAGTTGGGACTTACTTGTCATATATGGAGCTGATGATCAATCTATCTAAAATAAAACTTGCCCTTCGTAAGTTCAAAAATCACTCTCACTTTCAAGCCTTTTTTTTTTTTTTGGGACTTTTTTGGCACTTGTAGTTGGGAATTATTATGACATTCATGGCTGTGACTGCGTTCTAATTCAGATAGTAAGGTGAGTAATCTGGCATTACTATGGGATTCATGGCAATGGATAGGTTTTTGCAGCGAGTAAATTGACTTCTAGAACTTTGGAAGTTCATTTGGTATGTATCCTTACAGTCTCGCATGATTGGAGGGCGAGTGTTTTGAAGTTTGGAAGAGTTGAGGGAGAAAGGCCAAAGCTTTTCAACCATCCTTTCTAGATTTAGAGAAGAAAAAAAAAATTTGTTTTTGTATCCAAGCATGTGTTACTTTTCCACTTTCCTTCGCTTTAATTTGGACATCAGAGCTTTCATAAAAAGATAAAGACTTATCTTAATTGTTTCATGGAAAGTCTCCATGCTTGGGTATAGTCAACCTCAGAATGCCAATGGCCACATTGTTTACCCAGATGCACCTAAAGGAGCACATATTATCTAAATCACTCAATACTGGCTATCAACTTTGCACGACCAGTAAAAACTGGTTTTGTTATTCTCTGATCTTCTTTTCTATATCCTTCTTGTCATCCTTACATCTTCGTTCTGGATTTTGTTTTCCATTTCTGACTCATGCACTAATATAGGGACTGCATAAGAGGCGCTTACAAATAAAAGAAAGATCAAAAACCAAGAAGAAATCCCAAGGTTTGTTTTACCCGTAAATATTGACTTGGTTAGGTTGCCGTAGCTTTCTATAGTATATTAAACCTTTTGCAGGGAGGGTTGGCAGGACAAATAGATCTCAAGGGAAGGATCTAGATGAACGTGCAAGTGAAAATTCAAGTAGAACAGTTGAAGATCCAAGTGTTCTCGTCTCAAGTAGCAGCAATATCAGTGATGTTTCCTCTCAGCAAGAAAATGTAGCAGCAGAAATGGCATCAAAGAAGCGCCAGAAGCTGCACTGGGGGTATCATTTGCATTCTAATCTTTGGTTTATCCTTATAACTAAAATTAAGATCGTTGCTAATATCGCAATAGTGCACGAGACACTCTGGTTTTTACTTTTCCTTTTCTTTTGGGTTATTTTAATTGTAGGCTTGATACAAAAGAAAGATGGGAGAGGAAATCCAACATGTAGCAATATCTCCGGACACCGGTTACTGCTGCCATCCAGCTTATGATCTTGGTAGGGCCGCACTGAAGTTGGTCTATTGATCTTAGAAGGGAAAACGGTACTCGAGTTTGCATGACATACACAGGAATAGGATCAATTCCGTTGTAGTTTAGGCTGAGAACTACATCTTTCAAACAGAAAGATCAAGTGCCTTCACTATGTCTTTCAGACGGAAAGATTGAAAGACTTCACTTCTCCGTCTCATTTTGTTAAGCCACCTTTAATATCTTTGTTATTTCATTGAGCAATTTAACTTTGTTATTTTTCTCAACAAAAAGACTTACTGTCATATATTTAATTGATTCAAATCGTGATTGACCGTTTGGCTGTACTATATGGAGATTTTAATGCCCATACGTGTTTCCTCTAATTATGATCCCCTGATCCTCTTTCCTCATGTCGAATATTTTCCTATTCAAGTTATGTTGCTTCTAATTTACTACTTTAGGTGGCCGTAAAAATACGAAGCAGAATATAATCTTGGACTATAGTTATAAAATACTTTACTGCCACCCTATAAGTTTAATTGTGTTTGACCATGCTTCGCTAATTTTGCTAGAGTTTTACTGGCTGTGCTTTGCCATTTATGCTAGAGTTTTACACCAGAGTCCTTGTTTGAGTTCAGATCATATGCATTCTGCTATAGTGTCTAAAAAGGATATAAATTTCTCCTAGTTCAGTCTGAAATGAAAGAAAAGGTATTGAAAGGCTTTGCCCAATTTACTAGATCCTTGAGGATCACAACTGTCTTGAAATAATGAGTTTCTGGAATAAATATATTACGTACAATTGAAGAAAGGAAACCCCCAGAAACAACTCAGCTGACATACATCACACAGCCCCAAAAACCCCAGTCCAATTGTGAAGAGTCTGGACACCAACTAACACTAAGCTACAATGTAATCACATGTCGTGGTAAACCAAAACGTAGCCCACAACAGAGAGGTTGACGTAGGTCAAAGATCAGTGAGCAGAAGAAACTTATTTTATTTCCATTGGAACTTTCACTCTGTATCCTCAGATTGCTGGGTTAAGTTCTCGCTCGATTTCCTCCAATGATCGTCCCTTTGTTTCCACAACATTAGCAGCTATGTACATGACACCAAGAAGACAGACGGAAGCAAATCCAAGGTATACTTTGCTTATTCCAAATTTAGTCACGACACTCAAGAAATACAGACCGATGACAAAGTTTGAGACCTGTTCACGTAGAAAGTGACAGTGTAAGTATATCCAAAATATATATATATATACCCCTTAACAAGACTATAGAGGTGCAGAGACTGATACCAGTGTTAAAAGTAAGAGCAATTTATGGGAGGGAGAATACTACTCCCTCCGCCCCAAAATGAGTGCATTTTCAAAAGATTAAAAAATAAATAAATAAATTTCTCCCAAATTGAGTGTCCATGTTCTAATGAAGTTAATGAATTCACATTTGTCAACCATCATGTCCTAACTTGCATTTGCAATGATATAATGTGCATAGTAAGGGTGTTGATGTATATGTGCTACAAAAAGTACAAGTCAACTTTCTTAATTTCCTTGATAAACTAGACGTGGACACTCGTTTTGGAACAATTTTTTTCAAAACTCTAGCTTCTATGCAAGTAGGTTGGGACCACCATTGTTTTATCCTTGCGATTCTGTGAGCAGTACAGTTGTTTTAAAGTAAATCATCTTAGTTTCCAGTGAAAAACTTGATCAATGGTTCCAGTCGGTCCCAAGTTAGATAAATACATACTCCACAATGACAGCAGCAAAAATGAGTTAAATACGTCAATGTATATTTGTTTGGTAAAATTATGCTCGCTGTTATGACCTACCCAATGCATGCCTAATGATAGCGAAACTGCTTTTGCTCTGATTCGAGAGGCAAATATCTCTGGAAGTAGAAGAGCAGGAACAGGACCAGCACCAAGAGAGAAGGACAATACATATCTGTGTACACCGACTGGATGTCAAAATTCAGAAGTCACAGTTCACATGAACTAAAAATGGGTGATTAAAGAAGGCAGATTATTATAGTATATTCATGTAAATGGGTAATTAAATAAGGCAGATTATTATATTCATGTAAGAGGGAGTAACTCACAGTACAGTCCCAGCGACAGCAAGTGGGCCAGAATAGGGTGCCAGGACCTTCCAAGTGAAGGACAGGGAAAGCAGCAACATTGAAGCAGCCTTGCGAATGAGAAAAAGAAAAGAATAAGAAAATGTAAAGTACATTCAGCATTTATGAGCCAACTACAAGAATGATTATGCAGAGAAAAGAAAAGCAGAATGTTGTCCTTCCACAGTTTTGGAACAGGTTGTAGTTTGTAACACTTGCACCTGGTTTCTTGCCCGAGGCACAAAATAAATAACATTAAAAACTTTTCTCCGGGTAGTCAACGAAGATTGAAGACCACCAGGTTTTGGGCGAGTTTCGAATAAACACATGTAGTATCAACCCCAGTGAACTGAATTATTAGCCCCAATGGATCAAATGGGAAAGTGATTGCAACGTTTTCACTTCGAAAATTGTTCTCAAAACCAAATGGAATATCAAAGAGTTCTGAAACTGTGATGACGACGGGGAACAATACTATAGCTTAAAACGGAGTTCAAAAAACTCTTCTGTTGGTTGCAGACCGGGAATTAATCATCGAATTTATATATATATATATATATATATATATGTAGATAAGACTTTTCGAGGAACTATGAAAGGCTTTTGTTGCAAATGCTTGTCCATCTGCTACAAGTTACCATTCCAGAAAAGCTTGTTATGAGAAGACTTTTCCTTCCTTGCTTGTCCATTAAAGAAGAAGCCACTATTGTGCCTGAAAGAAGATGAACATGCACTTGTGTGAATGGTCACATTTCACCAATGAGTATAATTTGGTTCTACTTCTTCAAAGAAAGTCCTAAAGGAAACTAACCAAAAACATTTGCTGCCCCAACCAGAGCACTAGCTGCCACATCAGAAGCGATTCCAGCGCTGCGGAACACAGATGTAGAATAATATACAACGGCATTAATTCCAGCCAACTGTTGGAACAAGAAAAGTGCCGCACCAACACTGACAACTGCCACAAGACGTACGAGATTTATATAATAAGTTACAATAGGTAACATCAGGACTATGGGCATAATGGCATCAAGTACTTTAAATAAGACAGGTGTATTCTCAATTTTTGGCCATTAAAACACAATCTGGAACGCAAAACAAACAAGAATTCATTCACTTGGATTCTGAGTATATCAAGTCTAATTTGTGACTCTTCCTATAATTAGATGCAAGGGGCCCATCATATACAATGGCAGACCACTGATCAAATTAATTTGAAGTTTTACCTTTCCTGTACCGGCTACTGAAAAGATCCAACCAACCAGCATCTGGCTCCGAAGAACCTTGGCCAGCGGCACTTAAATCAGCCATAACCTCCGCAACTCTGTCCTTTCCATATAATGTTTTTATAGCTTGTTCAGCTTGAGGAATTTTT
Organism: Platycodon grandiflorus; assembly: GCA_016624345.1. NCBI lineage: Eukaryota > Viridiplantae > Streptophyta > Magnoliopsida > Asterales > Campanulaceae > Platycodon > Platycodon grandiflorus. Next base: position 43,581,514 of record CM028361.1, read on the forward strand.
CTTTGCTGAGAAGCAGATGTGCTCAGATCAGTATTGTTAATGGTAAGCGCTAATGTAGAATAACGTACTAAAGAGTTTGGGAATAATGCAAGATATAATCCCACAAAAAAGGGGTTCAACCCACACATGACTGGGTAATTTGTAACAAAACCTGAACAAGCCAACGAGGACTCTCCGGAGAAAAAGCCATTCCTAAAGCCAGAAGAACCGAGGGGATAACTGCAATACCAAACATTGTCCTCCACCTGCCAGTAGACATTGAAATAAGGAATCAGACTTGAACTACTCCCCGTCACATAGAAGATGTTTAATTGCAATTATCCATTTTATCAGAAACATGTCTCTCTCTAAAATAGTATAGCACTGCACCAAAGTGCACCTAGTTTTACGGACCATTGTAAAACAAATCACAGTAAGCGACAAAAGTTTGAACAGCACTGAAAACCCTTTAAACCTGCTTCTAGAATGTCAAAATCAACTCAACTCCAATCAAGGCAAAAGAATTACTTCTTCAATTCTAGTTCAATTACTGAAGGTAAAATCTATTTGTAGACAGAAGTAGTACTAAGTAAGGATTGCAGATTTAAGTATCATCCATTTCCCAGGAAGGGATGTGAGGAATGAATGTCACAAATGGTGATCTTTTTTCTTCTTTTCCTCAGAAGGTCTTAAATTTAACCAAATGTGATCAGCAAAAACCAAGAATCAAAAAAAAAAAAAAAGTATACTCGTAAATAAGGTTGAGTCCAAAATGTGCCAGCTTGCAGATGAAGAAATGTCATAGAATATTAACATAAATGTGAGAACAAGATTTAGAATAACAAGATTGACGGTTTATACCTTGGTGTACCAATCTGATATTAGAATTCTCCACATATTAAGATACAGAAGTCTTTTGGGTTTGAACTAGTCATACAAATATCTTAAAACAGGAGCATTGACAGTTATAGGCACCAATCCAACACTTCCTATTAATATTTCATTGCTCGAGGGGCACATAACTTGAGGAAATGAAAATCAATATACAAGTGTACAGGAATAATTTATTATAAAAATCAGAAGTGCTCCGCTCATTTCACATCAGTTTTGGTTCTCTACCCTGTTAAGCAAAGGTCCTGCTAGCAGATGCATGACACCAACACCACATCGGTTTCAAGCCTAAGGCCCTCTTATATGACCCAGCAAATAGTGCGGGCGAGAGAAGTGCTGGATTGTCCAAATTGAATGGTTGATTGACCTTCAGAACCCCAACCAGATTGGACGGTGATGCTGATTAGCAGTCCCAGTTTATTTTGCTAGATTAATCAGCTATGTGTAGAAATTGACATGTCTCTCTGATTTCATGACATGAGGAATAAATTATTTTAGGGCCATAAGACTCCATCTCAAGGAAAAGGATGCTCTTCTGCTTCAGCCTTAATTGGTTACACCTCAAGTGCAAGACAGCCTTGGTAAAAAAAAATCACGTGATAGAGCAATATGCCAGTTCACTTGCAGCATTGTGCCTATACAATTTGAAGGACATGAAGGAATGTTTGTGCAAATCTTGAGACAAGCGCATGATAACCACAGGCTATCAATAAGTGCCTCCTTTAGTTCTGTGGTCAAACACGATATATGTGTGAAGAAATTTAAGGCAGCAGCAGTTGACAAAAATAAAATAAAAATATGAAAGAAATATGCAAGACCAAAACGGATCATACTTAAAGAGAATTCGCATTATAATGATACTATAGGTATGTACAACAAGCAACAAACTTCATACAGTGACGTGGGTGTTTAACAAAGACTAACGAAGAAGTACGACAAGTTATATGTTTCGAAATCATAAAGGAGAACCATATAATTTAGAAACCGCAGACACTATTGGCAATTATCACACAACCACAGTGGTAATAGTCAGTCAATCTCAAAATACCAAAAAAATTCAGATCCGTGGCAGATTCGAAATTTTTTTTTAACCTCACTATTTTCTGCGACAATCCCTTCTACCAGAAAAATTATATGAACACTTCCAGTACCCGTGGGCTAGAGAGATCAAAACATTCATCAAGTCTTAAGACTGCTTCTGACATAAGTTAGTACTTATATAGAGTTATAGTAATATTTAAAGCCTTTCCAAGGGACATTGCTTGCATTAGGAAAAACTTGTATTTATTTTGCAACTATGGCGGTTGCAAAGGATGCATAAGCATTCAGGAAAGAAATTCGCAAGCCAGGAAAGGCCATACATGCTAACCACCTATCGCACCCGCAATTGTAATTTTTCTTCAGCAGGCATTACTTTCTGCTTGTTTATGAAGTTGTTCAACAAAAATTGTAGAGCTCCTCGTCATGAAAAATAAATATATCAGCATTCGGCAGCGAGTGTGAGCTTCATTGCCAGCCAACGCTTGGGGCTCGATAACGGCAACTTTGGTGCTTCTGCACATATCACCTCCTTGAACTTTGAGAAGTTATTCAGTGGGACAGCACGGTTATGTCACTAGGGTGATGTGGAGTTACGCACCAACCATATACCAACACTTCTCCTAGATCTCAGCGAGCTGTTTTCTTTTGATTGGTTAGATACTTCCACTTGTCAAAATGTGGAACGTCACACCACATCAACAACTTGTGTGATGTGACAGTCCCCCTGTATAATTTTCCTTGAACTCAGTCCACTTTCAAGAGAGATGAAAGTGGAGACTTTTCATTTGACGGAAACGGAATGGAAATAAAGAGAAATCCTATTTTCAGATGGAGCTGGGAGAGAGAGAGACACAGAGCACTTGGGTTGGAGAAGAGACGAGAAGGAGGCAGCTAGAAAGGGTTTTAACTTTTAACAGAAGGGGAAAGTAGTAGTAGCCCTCGTGTAGTGAGGGTGATAGAAAAGGATCTAAAAAAGAAAAAAGAAGCGGACAGGAGTTGAATGGTCACGTCTCCGAAACCAGCGGCCTACGTGGAAGCGGATGTTCATCTGAGCTGAGTTCCCTAATAGAACTACTTTAGGAGATTATGCCAAGACGCAGCAGAGAAAGAAAGGAGAAGTACGAATGTTGCTTCCTATGGTGCCTATTGTGGCAATCTGTCAGAAAAAAAATTATAAGTGAGCAAGAAAATCAAAGCTCCCTTGATTCCATTTTAAGATGATGGAGAGATCTCAATTTTCCCTTTTTTGTAATATTCAATTAGCAACTAATTCCAAAGTGATTCTTGATATTTCAACAATGTCTTCTTGATATTTTCCATATTCTTCCTTTATTTCATTAAGCAACCAATTCTCTCTTCCTGAATCATGTTAATTACATATAATGCATGCATGGAGAAATTACCAAAGAGGGTTTTTTGCCAACGGTAATCCGGCCACTAATGCTGCAAGAATCCCAATGCAAATAAATAGCTGGTTGACAGAGCCAAGGGTGCCGCGGATTTCGGTGGGTGATATCTAATCATTAAAAGTGATGTTAGAAGAGAAGTGCAAGGGCATCTAACTAAGTGTAGACACAATACTGGTGATAATTTTCTACCTCAGAGATGTAAAGTGGTACAATAGCTGATGAGATCCCAATTCCTATGCCAGCAAGCAATCGGCCAACTATCACTGTCTGTACATTCTGAGCGGTGGCGCTGGACATTCAATACCAGCTTTAGTAAGAATGTCAGGAAGACAACTCACAACCAATTGCTAGATAATATCATACCAAAGAAATGCTCCAACAGCAAGTGGGATTGCATCCAAAAGGAAAGTCTTTGTTCTACCAAATCGGTCAGCCAACGATCCCCCAGTAAATGAACCGATAGTGGCACCAGCAAGAAGTGAGCTAACAATCCATCCTGCACAAAAAAAAAACACTAATCAGCTAAGAAGCATGACTTTAAGACTATAAAGTATTTAATTCAACCATTTATACGCATTTTCTAAAATGTAAGATATGAAACGGATTTGGAAAGTCATAAAGACGACATATCCTTTTTAGCAAATACAGCTACCATAGATACTCTCTGTCCAAAAAGGAAGTTGCATTTTGACTTATCAAAGTCAATTTGAACATTTCTCAAATCAATTTTGGCATGCTTTTACTTAGTTGTAGAGAATAAAAACTATAACCTTTGTAAACTTCATTAAAAGTACTATGAGTCTCGTGTTTTATAGTTTTTGAAAAAAAAAATAAGTAAATCCACATGGAATTTTCATTTGAAAAGTCAAAATGGGACTCCATTTTTGGGACAGAGGTAGTACATGTTAACCACTAAGAAATGAAAGGAAAACAGCAGCAGCAGCAGCAACAACAACAACAAGAGTTGAAAATTGGCACATAAGTTAAATTTCACATCTCAAGCCAATGATGCTTGCCTTGTAAAACAGTGTTTTCAACAATGCCAAGATCCTTTGCGAGGTACTCCAGTGCACCATTCACCACCCTGATACAAATGAGAGTGATTCAATGAAACAGCAAATCTTACATTTTTTAAACTGATGAGAATGGTAAATAGGTGCATATCAAGAACTAAATTGAGTGCATGCATTACAGTGCATGAACATAAATCCTTTATCTTCAATTGATAAAGTACCAAGCAAAAAAAGAGAGAGAAAGAACGCATGTGATTCTGTACAGCATTACCCTAAATGATATCCGAACAAAATGGCTCCCAGACAAGCAACCCCAACATACGGTAAAACTGATCCAGAAGATTGGCTTTGGTTTTTGAGTGGAATGATATCTTCCACATCTCCATCTACAACTCAGAATAATTTTTTTCTCGTAGTTAGGAAATAATGAGTTGATAACCTAGAGTATCACAGACCCGAATAAAGGAAAAGGACATTCATTTAACAGGGAAAATCTAATAAATGAATAAAAGAAAGTTAGTATACATAAGTGAAAACCTACATTGCAGTGCGAACTGACAAAGTCAACGTGCAACACAATCCATCAGACTAGATATCAACAGATTTAACTGTGAAAACTTAAAACAGGATGTTTCGCAGAGAATAGCTCAACATTGTGTTTTTAATGGAACGTTAAAACCCACGGAATATTCAGTCACGGTAAACAGATTATTCTTATTTACAACTGATTAAAATGAAGCATGAAAGGTTTGATAAATTGACTTTCTTTTTAACAAAAACAATTATGCCCAGCAACTTTTTACTGCAACAAGTAGAGTTTAACTGCTACTCTGTTAAAATGCCATAAAATGCGAATAAACTAATATCTCATTGTAAAATAAAACATTTTCATCTCTTTCTCTCGTTATCTTTGTCTCCAACCTTCTATAAACATATGTAGATTCCCAAGTTGGCAAGTCAATGAAAAGAAAAGGTTTGAAAGCATAGTTCTCAGAAACCAGAATGCCTACTAGTGGATGTAAACTATGTTAATAAAGGAGTAAAGCATTAAAGACGGCATGTCCAAGAACTTGTGCGCAGATACACAGCTCATTCCTATAAAAGGAATCAGCAAATAGTGCATTGTGTTTAAACAATCACAAACACTACATTTTTAATCAGTCCATCCTAAATTATGTTAACATATACAAATGGCACAAATCTATCAATAAGAAAGTTACAAAATTCAAAGTTCATAATTTAATCAATCAAATCAAAGACTAGGAATCATGATTAAATCTCCTCAAGTTGAAAATTTTAATAAAAGTAACTTTCTAGAATTCCAAGCTCTCAAAGATAGCATAAATGTCATTATCAAAACATTGTAATAGAGACCAAAGTGTACAAGGCTGGGATGCAAATGGAAAGAAAAATGTCACATCAAATTGAGATCTCAACCGATTGAAAAAATGTAGTAACGGCAAACAAAGCTTAAAATTCGAAAATTATTATAAAACAACAAAATTGAGAACTATACAAACAACAAGCTAATAATGCAATCAATCAATCAATTATAGAAACAAACCAGAAGCTTGAGCCTTGACTGATCTGGACTTAGCCGAAGTACGAAACACACTCTGAACACTGGTTCTAACGCGACCGAGCTCGACTCCCATGGAATTGGAACCAAGGCGGCGCAATCCGAAGCAAGATTCCCTCTCCGTCATGCAGATACTGTTGGAAACAGAACTTCTCTTCCTGAATAGACTAAATCCTGGTAAAACCCTGCGGTTTTCGATTTGAAAAGCGGCGCTCGCTTTCGCAGCATATGTCGAAGCTTGCATTCTCACAATTTTTCCTGATATATATATATAACTATACATACGCATTCAAAAAAAAAAAAAGTCAAACACAGACTAAACAAAACAATAAATATTGCGTACTACTAGAGCGAGACGTGGCCTAAGAGAGAGAATAAACTAACAACAATATCCATTGATGAACTGAAAACGCAATGCTGTTAACAAAACGATCAAATTCGAAATCGAGTTTGAACTTACGAATTCACCGTGTAAAGCGCCGGCGTTGTTCCGGTATCTGAACTGAGCAGCACGATCTGAATCGCTCTCTCTCTCTCGCTCTCTCTCTCTCTCTCTCTCTCTCTCGGCTAGTTAGTCGTCTCTGTGCTTGCTTTGTGTTTGTCGCGCGTTTTCTCTCTCCTGTTTGGTTTAGACTGTGGAGAGCTTTGGAGGCACCGCTAAATTTGGAGAAAATTGAAATTAAAAAGGAAAATTTTAAAAAATAAAAAAGGTTGAATGGACTGGGACTGTATGTTTTCTTCTGGTAACAAACAACCGAGTTGTGGAGAATTCAAAGTGAGATTTATTTTAGGTTTAATATATAATTTGGTCCCTGAACTTTACACCTTTTCCTGATTCGGTTATAGAACTTTGACATTTCCTATTGTGGTCCCCGAACCGCACTTTAAGCCTTTCGTTAGTCCCTCGAGTGACGGCCGTCACTAAACCCGTTAATTAATGGAAATGCCCGAAATACCCTTACTACATGATGAGTGTGATTCCACGGTGGATAAAAACGTGCTTACTTGGAATTTTTTTCTTTTGCTAACTAAGTCAAGCACCCCTCTCTCTCTCCCTCTCTCTCTCTCTCTCTCTTGGTTTCTCTTCTCTTTCTCTCCTCTTCGGGTTCTATTCTCCAGTTTCTCTCTCTTCAATACACACACTTCCTTTGATTCCAAAATTTCCCAAAAAGACAACAAAACCAAACACCCTCCCTCTATTTATTATTACTCCTTACTTCCCTTGGCCTACTACCACTACAATTTCAAAATTCCATCCTCAAAACCCACTAAACTCAAACGCCATCGCTATAAAGAATTCACCATTTCTACCACCGCCAGCTCCCTCCACCACCGTCAACCACCAACACCCACCTCAACAACATCAACACAAACTCAATCGCCCTTCCGTTGTCTCCCTAACCACGTTCCTGGTGTTGCCTCGCCTCTAAACCTCCTCATCCTACCCCACCACCGCCTCCTCTTACGCCGCATCTCCTTCTATCTCTGTCTCGCCGCTTGTAAATCCCAAAACTAGGTACTCACCCAACACAGTGATGGAGACAACCACCACCACCACTACCGTCTACCGACGCAACCACTACCACCCACCACGAAACATTCCCATCCTCCTTCACGAAATTCAACTCGCCTCACAGGCCTCCCGAACCCGATGTCTCCACCGCCCCAAATAAATAAACCCGATCCAGCCCTAACCTTTTCGAAATGATGGCAAACGAACCCGACTCTTATCCTTCTCTCTCTCTCTCTTCGTTTCTTTCTCTTCTCTCCTCTGTCTTTCTTCTCATTTCTTTCCCTCTCTTTAAATCTATTAGAATTAGAAAGGTCAATTGGGGGTAACAAGAGGTGGATTTAATGCCTACTAACTTGATTGTCCCCAAACCAAACCCGAACTTAATTTGCTTCTCGTCTCTTCTTTCTCCCTCTTCCATTTTTTCTTACGAAATTAGATCCAAGAACTTAAATTTTTTTATCTTAACTTGTGGGGACTCGATTGAAGATTGCTTGGGCCTTGAGCTTTGGAAGACGACAAAAGTTTTGAAGGTTTTCAATTACCGTGAAAATATTTTGTTTTATTTAGCATTCAAGGTAGATCTTGAGTTTTAAGGAACATAGTTCCTAGTAAGGATGATGCACTCCATTTGGATCCTTGGAATAAGATATTTTGAGCTAAATACTTTTGGCAAGTGTGAGGAAAATGGACATTATTCGGTCTTCCAATTCGTTATGGAGTTGAATATTTTTCAAGTAGTATGCGACTTTGTGGTGGTTTTATGAAGGTAGATGATATCTCGGATGCATCTATGGAGCGGGGTTGTACTTTGGTTGAAGAATTACTTGGAATTGTCCCCCTATATTGTATTTGCCCCGATTATCGGGAACCCAAGAAGAGGGAAAAGAGAGAGGAGAAACCAAGAGAGAAGAGAGAGAGAGAGAGAGAGAGAGGGGGCTTGACTTAGTTAGCAAAAAGAAAAAAATTCCAAGTAAGCACGTTTATCCACTGTGGAATCACACTCATCATGTAGTAAGGGTATTTCGGGCATTTCTGCATTAATTAACGGGTTTAGTGACCGTCACTCGAGGACCGAAAGGCTTAAAGTGCGGTTCAGGGACCACAATAGGAAATGTCAAAGTTCTATAATCGAATCAGGAAAAGGTGTAAAGTTCAGGGACCAAATTATATATTAAACCTTTATTTTAAGAAATACTTTCACCATTCTACCAAAGAGTTTGTTTTTAATTATTTTTTGTTAATTTAATTAAAACTTGACCAATAATTTATATTAATTTAATTGTTTTTACAAAATTATGAATATTGTAATTTATAATATTTTTTAAATAATTTTTAATTAATAAAATTTTATTTTTTTAAATATAAAAAATATATATAAAATTTTAATTTAATTTAGTCATATGTTCACTTCTAAAAAAGAAAAGTGAACTGTTCACCTAGAACGGGATTATTTCTTCATACTCTGATCCTCTAATTAATTCTAAACTCTAAACGCTTATAGGTAATTTTGAAATTTATAGGCCAACGTGGCCAATCTTTAAATTTATTTGAAGAGATAATTAAATTAATGTTGCACAACCCCATTACTTTGTAGCAAGTTTGAGCTAGTAATATTATTTGTCTAAATAAAAAGTAAATATATGTATTACTCTCTTCACTTTTAAAAAAATAGTTCATCTTCTTCTTCTTCTTTTTTTTTTTTTAGGTGGTCATTCTAAAAAAGAGTTTATTTTTTATTTTTTAAATTATTTTAGAATTATATAATTATTTGGTCCCTTTGCTTTACAAAATCTATGCGTTTTATCCCCTCATCAAAATAATTTATTTTGGTCACTCGATTTGTATTTCCTTGTGAGACTCCCCCTTTAATATCGTTAACGTCAAATCTTCCGTCTTTTTTTAAAAAAATGCCCAAACTACCCTTCATTCTATTAGATAACCTTCGCAAGGATTCATAGAGGCTCGAGAGCTTAGGTTTTGAAGATGAAGTTGTGAGATTCATGGCACCGGAAAGATTTGCAATAAATTTGAGCTCAAATTCAATAAGGTAAGATTCTTACACGTTGCCATGCTATGGGGCGGTCATAGTTTTGCCCCAAATTGAGGATTCGGAGGAACAAGAACCATCCGGTTAGTGGGCAATTACCGGTGATTTAGTTTTTCCCATAATATATGAAGATTAGGGAGCAACGGTAATTAAGAAGGTATACCTCCCTCAAAGGCATTGAACTCATCATCAGCAGGAAGAGGAAGAGGGAGGTCAACCAAATTGGTCAAAATTAGGGCAAAAAGTTTGGTGCGATTAGCTAGCTCCCTAGGGATCCTTTTAGTGAGACTGGTCGAAATCTGTCGTGTAAAACCTCGAGGTCGCAACGATTCCTTATCGATTTCTTGCTACCACCAATCGTTCTCTCTAGAATTCCCTTAAACCCTATATATTTTCTCTCTCTATAAACAGAGCTCCTACCTTCCAACAACAAGTACCCCAGTGCTTTAATACAACCCAATAACCCAAACCCGAAAACCCAGGCCCAATAACAAAATATGTTTCTTGCTATTTTCTCCATCCTCTGTTTTTTTCCAGGGTCATAAATTCCGAACCTGCATCCATATACAATGCATTGAAATCAAACGGGTTACCGATGGGTTTTTTACCCAAGGGCGTGACAAACTTCAACCTAGACAAGTCTGGAAACTTCAAGGTGTTCTTGGATCAGGTCTGCAATGCAAAGTTTGAGGATAAATTGCATTACGATTGAAATATTAGATGAAAATTATAACGGTAACCGGTTAAAAGGAGAATCTCACAAGAAAATATAAATTGAGTGATCATAATGAATTTTTTTATGAGGAGGATCAAACGCATAGTTTTCGTAAAAATAAGGTACCAAATAATTATATAATTTTTTCATTATTATTTTAAAAAAATATACTCCATTAAATTAATATTTATACTATAATTAATGATTATTTTGTAATTTTAACAACAAAGGAAAAATCTGTCAAGTGAATCAACTTATTATTAGTATAACAAATAAAAAAAAATATGAAGTGCAAACTAATAAGTACTGTTAAAGGGGAGGAAGGGATTTGGATGAGGTTGGTTGGGATATCGGATTAGATTGTTGGGGGTTGGGTTGGAGAAGTGGCGGTGGGCCACGTGAAGTCCTCTGCCGCACTGCTTACGAGGATGACGTAGAAAATTTGAACCGGCATGAGGCTGAGGCCCTATTGGATCATTATTGTTTACTACGGAGGAGTACGAGTACTTTATTTGGATAATGATTAGGTGGGTGCTACTACGTGACAGTGTTGATGAACTCACTACCATTACAATTAGCAGGTGTTAAGGTTGGTTTCTTTGACAACTGTCATTGTTGTTTATCTTTACATAACTAAAACTGGAATTTATTCTCCATTAATTGAGAATAACTTTTGATCTAGTCAGCAACGCAAGCCCGTACATTTTCGTCTTTATCCGCTTCATTTTATAGATTTTGTTGGACTTTCTTTTAGGAGCAGTGTTTCTTTTTAGGGTTAATGACACCACTAGTCTCGACTATGATCAATTTAACTAGTAGTTCTTAATAAATTTTTTAAAATTTTAATCCTTGACTATGAAAATTAGACACGGTTGGTCCTTTTGTTGGATGCCGTTAGTATTTTTCGTTAAATCGTCATGTGTCCATCACGTGCCTTTAGTTAAGGGCATTTTTAGAATTTTATGTGCCCTTGCTTTGTGTATTATTCAAATACTAGATATTCATTTTTAAAAAGTTTTAAAGATATTTTAAAAATTACAAAAAAAAATTATTCTTCTCCCCCAACATCTTCATCCCTCATTACTACCTCCGCCTCCCACCAATCCAACCTCATCACCACCCAATTCTTCACCACCTCCACCTCCACCTCCACCGCCTCTGCCACCGATCACTACCTCCTCCCCATCCTCTACACCCTCTTTGTCTCCCTTCTCTCCCTCTGCGCCCTAGCCACGTCGTAGACCCGTCATATCCACCATCTCCGCCATAACCGTAGATCTCACCTCCACCACCTTCGACTCCACCCCTCGAACCCTCAAGACTTTATCGATTACCTCCTTTCGTCGAATTGGATCTATTTTAGTTCCACTGAGGTCTATGATTATCAGTAATAAAAATCTTATCTTTTCGAGATTTTTGTTCCTCTTCATTAGTTGAAAAAGTCCTTTTTAAAGGCATAAATTCCTCCAAAACTGGCGCTTCACTTGATGTTTGCTCAGAACATTCAGACTGGCCGCCATTGAAGTAATCTGTTGTCGTTCCAAACATTTGTTGTTTGCATCCTTCAATTGCTGCAAAACCCACAACCCTATTTAAAATCTTGGGAGAAAAATTGCAAAAATTCCCACACGGGTATATGAAATCAAACACCAAAATAGAAACCCATCAAGAAAATGGTGTAAAGAGAGAAAGTGTTAAGAATTTTCAAATGAGTATGTCAAAAAAGCTAAACAAACAAGACCAAGAAGACAAAAGCAGAAACCCATCAAGAATATAGAAAGAGAAATCATGAAATGTAAGAATTTTAAAATGGGTGTGTGTGTGTAAGAAATCATGAATATATGAAAGAGAAAACATCGTCGAAGGCGGCGGAGGAGACGCCGTGGTGGGAAGTGCCAGATTGCCAGACTAGGGAGTTGGTGGATTCGTTGACGAGGCGAAGGTTGCCATCGGGGAGGAATTGGAGGGAAGCAGAGGAGTTTGAGCTGCCGGCATTAGAGGCACCGGCTGTCCAGACAGGTATGCCGCTGTAGGTGATGGCAGCGAAGTGGGTGTTGGGGGAATTGGGAGCAGGGATGAAGCCCAAGGAGAAATGATTGTTGGTGGAAGTCCAAGTTTGGTTTGGGTTAGAAGCGTAGAGGGTTGAGCCTGGCGAAACAGTTGCCGGTGGGATGGTGGAGAGAGAAAGGATGAATGAAAGAAGAAGAAAGAGGAGTAGAAAATATCTTTGCACATGAAATTCCAAAAATGCCCTTAACCAAAGGCACGTGATGGGCACATGACGAACTTAATGGAAAAATACTAACGACATCCAATAAAAGGACCAACCGTGTCTAATTTTCATGGTCAAGTGACTAAAATTTGAAAAAATTTTATTAAGAAACTACCGGTAAAATCGGTCATAGTCAAGGGACTAGTAGTATCATTAACCCTTCTTTTTTATCAATACTTGCATATAAATGCGTACTTCACAACTACTAACTCCTTCTCGTTGTACGTAAAGAATTTATTACTCCCTCCGTCCTTAAATTATTGTCTGGGTTGATTCAGTACACAAATTAAAAAAATTTAATTGACTTAATTATTAATATTGGTATAGTGTGTATTTTCTTTTAATGTTCATGTGTATGTGGCCCATAATTAAAGTAGGGAGAAAAAGTAAGGGTAAAATTGTAAAAATAATATTCTAAAAAATAAAGTTTTCAAACAAGACAATTATTTAAGGACGGACAAAAAAAGAAAGGAAGACAATAATTTAGGGAAGGAGGGAGTATTATATTTTGAGATATTTTGATGTTTAGAGTTTATTTTTAAAAGTTATTTTTATAATTAATATAATATTTTATTTTTATCCTTCATTTGTATCGTGAGTATTTTAGTTAAATAAAAATGTATTTATAATTATAATCAATTCTAGTAATATTAATATATTATTTATTTATTAAACTTTTCAAACATAAATTATTTGGGTGGAACAGAGAAGTATTTCTTTTTATCAATATTTTGCTTAACTTTTAGACCTCGATTTGTACACGAAAATGGAATAAATTCCACGGAATTGATTCCATGGAATTGATTAATAACGTTTGGAGGTGCAAGAATTATATTTGGAGTAGAAATGAATTACTAAAATCTTGGAATTGATTACTAAAATTTAAGGAATCACAATCCTGATGAAGGAGGTAGTATTTGAATTTCTAATAGTTGAAATCGTGTAAAAGGACAATAATATCCTTCTATTAGGTCAAATATTTATTTTATATTTAATATTTCATTTAGTTTCAACTAATTTATGACCGTGTTTTTTTTTTACTCATCGCCATCGTTGTTCTTCGACTCTTTTTATTAGGTCAAGTATTTGTTCATTTTGTTTCAAATGTTTAGGGCAAAATACATAATTGGGTCACTGTACTTTGGGAAAGGTTGTAATTCGGCCACTGATTGTTTGAAAATGCTATTTGGGCCACTGTACTTCAGTTATCTTGCAAACGAGCCCTCCAGCACGTTAATTTTAAATGAAATCTCTATTTTACCCCTGTCTTTATTAAATGCGATGAGGACGAAGACAATGGTAAAATAGAGATTTCATTTAAAATTAACGTCTGGTGGGCTCGCAAGATAATGAATATGGCCCAAACAATATTTTCAAACAATCGATGGTTGCAATCTTCCCAAAGTATAGTGATCCAATTGTGTGTTTTGCCAATGTTTAAACTATTTTTATTTGAACTAGTTTCATTATAACATTAATTTTTTAAATTTAATATTTTTTTCCTATTTTATTGATGTTGAATAATTTAAAATTTTCACAAAAATTTAAAAATAATGAAGAACTTGTTATTTTTTTGAGTAGTAATAACGTTAATTTATAATTTTTATCATGAAAATCATTAACAAGAACTTGTCTACATTGGGGTAATGTTGTCAATTGTCTTACTTTTATCTCTGCATTACAAGTTGTTTTGTTTTTTTACCAAACAATATAATAGAAATTTGTACAACATTAGTAATCACATTCCTTATTTTACCAAACACTTTTAGGAATCATCTTGCAATCTATTTCGTGGAATCTCATTACTAGTAATCGATTTCGCAATTGAATCCATTTTCGTGTACCAATCAAGGCCTTAATCTCTATATATTACTGAGTCTTTTTTTATTACATTATATTTTTGAGTCATGACAGTACATTTCGGTGAGTTCTTCTTCATCATTCTCCATTTTTTCTTAATTTCTCCGAAGAGTTCAACTACCTTATTATCTTATTAATTTTGAGTTTTTATTAACATAGCCGCTAAGAGTAGGGCTAAGTACAACCCTCCCCCCCCCCCATGGTAAAATGACTATATTACCCCTAACTATAATTTAGCAACAAAAAAAGGAAAAAATGAACACAGACAACCAAGGTTGGCGCCTCTCCCCCCCTCCCATGCGGCCTCCCCTAGTTAGCCAAGGTTTGTGTCCCCCTCCACATCCGCCTAGTTTTAGCACCACCCCCTATTATTTAGCAAAAAAAGAAAAAGGAAAATTGAATACACACAGCCAACGCAGTTATATCTTGATTATGATAGGGGGGCAAATTGTCAACTTGAACTTCTCTTCATGAAGGGCAATATGATCATTTCATCGAGGGTGTATTTAGCTTCTTTTTTTTAGCGGGGAGAAGGGGTTATATTTAACACCTATAAACCATAAATATCGTTCCCCAAATACTCCCCGCCCCTAAAGTCAGATTCCTAAAATACCATGTACTCATGTTTTAAAAACTCCCTTTATTATCTTTCTTTACAATACAATGACATTTTAATTTTTTATTTAGAGTTGTGTTTGAAAAACTAAGAAAAGGAGTATGTGTTTAATTCATGAGTGCTGTCTGGTTAGGGTGGCACTCATTAGGACTGCAATTTAAAACATTTTTTTTTAAATGTTTTTTTAACTAATAGTTGCTTTTAAAAAATATTATTTAAAAAAATTCATGAGTACACCCAGGGGCGGCAGTCATATCGAGTGTCATCTAAACTAGGCAGCCCCATGAATTTAAAAAATAAAAATTTGCTCCTTAATGCTTTTAAATTGTGCAGGTGCTATGTTTCAGTCTTCCTCCTATACTTTCAGCTTCCCTCATCTTTAGAATTTTCATTTTACTTTACTTAGTGAAATTTAACGAATTCTCTTGAAAATCAATTATGACATTTGTTAGGTCCCAATAGGCTTAAATAGGTTAGAAGTGAGGGTTGAATAGTCTATGTCAAATTTAAAAAGTTTTAATAAAAATTACTTCACAAAATAACAAAAGAATTTAGAAAATAGTTTGCGAGAAAGCGTGAAATAAAGGACAAGTCAGAATGGCTGATCTTGAGTCAAGACAGTTCTTTTCGGCAAGTTGGAATTCGAAAATATTCAAGTGAATAATCAAATACACAATTGCAGGAAATAAATAGACACAATATTTGAAGTGGTTCACACTGTGAATAAGTGTTACGTCCCTGCCAAAGTGGTCAAATTTGGATTTGAAAATGTGCACTATATTTTTCACTAGAATCAATTACAATGATCACTAATGGATCGTGTACAAAAGTATTTTGACCAAGTGTTTATGGTGAGAGTAAAGATCTAGAATGATTTCACTCTCGTGTGCCTTGATAGCAAAAGATTGCAATCAATGAAGAGTAATAAAAGTAGGAGTCTAAGTTCGGTGCTCTTCAAAAATGATTGACATAATATAACTTTAAAGCTCTTGAATGCACTTGAAGATGAAGATTTGCGAATTGTCAAGTTGTTGGAGCGTCTTCAATGCTTCACAAAGTCTTCAATTTATACTCGAGAATTTCTTGGAGCCGTTGGGAGATTTTAGACTTGGGAGATGTTTGAATTTAGGTACATTTAATGCAAAGAGACTTGCATTAAATGCTTTAAACCTGTTGTCAAAGTCTGAGTGGGCGTTCTGCACAATCCAAACTGTCTCATCTTGTGCTGCAGACTTGTCAAAAATGGGTAGACAAGTCTTGTTTCCAGAATGTTCTTTTCTAAGAAGAATGCCTAAAATGGAATGGTCTAATAAATGAACGAACATGTTTACGTTACACCAAAGTCAAACATGTACTTTGCTGGTAACTAAGGCATTCTTCAGACAAGTCTTGATCGATCGATCTTCGGTCTTCATACATTGTTGATGAAGCTTGGTGAAACGTTTTTAGCGAGGGCTTGTTGGACACGGCTGATGGAGATGGCTGATGGACAACAGTCATCTTCTGAAGAACTTAACTAAGTACAAGATATGCAATCCTAAGCTATTACAAGGGTATTGTCTAAGGACAAGTTGTCACCCTACCAGACACGCAGGACAAGTTCGCACTTGTACCAAAAACTTAGGTTATAGATACAAGCAAATCTAGATAATATATAACAACATTTATTGTTTATTTATAATAAATATTTTTAGAAAAACAATCAGGATATTCACTTAATTTTTTTTAATTAGTAATTTAAGAATTAGTTTGTGTATTGTAAATAAAATTATAAAATAATTTATATAAAATATATTTTTAAGAAATAATTTCAAAATTTTTATTATTTATTTAAAATAAATATTTTTTGAAAAATACTTACAATTTTACGAAATAAATTTGATTTATTGTGTATATAATGATAAGCTTAGAAATAATCTTTAATCACATTTATAAAACATTAAATAAGTTTTAATTGCTTTTGTAATACGTTAAATAATTTTTATTACGTTCATAATACGTTAAACAAATGAGAGGGACAAAGAAACTGAAATGTTCCTTTTAAATTTTGTCTCGTAACGACCAATGTGATGGATGCATTGTTAAGGGTTGTAGAAATGGTAGGCACAACCACCCACTTACCGGCTACAACTAGTGATATAAATATGCGACAAATCGGCGAGGAAGAGACACATAGAGTTGTGTAATTGGCACCATTAAGCCAAAGCGAGATAGTGAAACAATTGAGAGAAGAAAATCTAGAGAATACGATCTCGAACGACACATATACAATGTAGTCGAAAATTAGAATGAATGACATAGGCGTCAATCTCCAATGTAGTATTTCTTGAGGCTGGCTGAGTGATCGTGGGCGCCACCGGTGGCATAGGTTCGAAAAGAGGACGAGAGATTTGAGTCACCTTCTCTTTGCACACAGAAAGACCCTTGATTTGTTGGTCCTGTTTCCTCCTGTGATGATCATGGATGCAACGTACAAAACTAAAAAGTATGAGTTGGTCTTTGTTGAAGATTATTAGAGTGACAGCAACAGGTCAAGATTTCCACATTGCATTCACGTTTTATCAAATGATGAGCGGACATAGTCCTTCATGTGGGTAATTGAACAACTACAAATGTTGTTTTAACGTTGTGAACTCGACCAAAAGTAATTGTCATTGATATGGAGTTGGCTTTAATGAAAACTGTTGAGAGGTACTTTCCTGATGCCAACCATTTGTTGTGTCAGAGACATGTATCAAACAATGTTGAGAAATTCTTGGTTGAAATTACAAAGACCAAGATGTTTTCTACTACATTTAGTATAAGTTACTAATTTTTTTTGTTGTTGAAAATCATGAGTGTTTTTCTAAAAATATTTATTTTAAATACCTTTAACATTCAATTATTCCCTTAAACTTTCAACTTTTTATAACTTTATCCCTCTAGTCTCACTTAACGGACCAGACTCTAACGACATCCAGCTCAGGGACCATCGGCATAAAAAAATGTTCAACTTCGGTCTCTAGCGTGCATTTGCTTTGTACAAGGACCAAATTCAGATTTTTGATAGTATAGAAACCATTGGTACACTTAACCATAGAGCTGTCAAAACGGGTTGAACCCGCCGGGCCAGCCCGTCCCGCCACCAAAAAAAGGTTGGTTGGGTTGATAAATTTTGATCCCGCCTAGGAGACGGGTCAAACGGGTTGAACGCGCCCGGGTTACGAGTTGAAGCGGGTTGGGTTGGGCTAACCCGCCAAATTGCTTGACTATATCAATTTAGTTTGACTCTTTGATTTTTAAGAAGTGTAGTTATATTCCCTTAATTTTTTGGCTTTAATTTGTTAGATTATTTCTTAGCCTTTTGTTTGATTTTTTATTTCATTAATTAGAAATTAAAAATAGTTGTGATATATATATTTTTTGGCTTTAATTTTTAGACATTGAGTTTTTTAACAAATTTGTTTGGCGGGTTGGCCCACCCCAACCTGTAACCCAAGATGGGTTGGGTTGAGATATTTCAGCCCACTCATTTGGCTGGTTAGCCAGCCCCGCTGGCTCGTTTTGATAGTTCTACTTAACCGGTAAGTTATAATTATAGGAGAAGGTACATCTGAGCCACTTTTTTGACAAGTGTTAGCCGTTAAATTAACTTGAAACACCTATTTTACCCATGACTTTATCTTCATCCTCTCAAATATGGGAAAAAGAATCTCAAATTAATTTTCTCATCTTCATCCTCCCCCCATCCTAGATCCAGCCGCAGCAGCCCGAATCATCAATTTTTTTACTATACCAGTTTGGTTGTTCTTTGATAACCTTTTCTCTCTCTCTAGCTTTCCCATTCCCTCAACTACCCTTTTCTCTCTCTAAAAAAACATTATCTCTCTCTATAATACACACATTGTCTGAAAGCAATCTCTTTATTTTTTGTTAGTTGTTTTGTTCTCTCTCTCTGTAGTTGCTATATCACTCCGCTTCCACAAAAATTTCTCCAATTTCGTTCGGCAACTGTTTTTTCCCCACAAATTTTAACTGTTTTTGGCTCTTTCTAATTCTATTATTGTTTGTTTCTCTCTCTAAAAATTTCTTCGCATTGAAGCAGCGGCAGAAGCAGCGACGGAAAACTGCTGTGTTAATGTTACAGTTCACATCCGTCCACTTATCAGCTATGAACGGTTACAAGGTTGTAAAGATTGCATCACTGTGGTCCCCAAAAAGCCTCAGGTACTCTCTCACTCACATTCCAATTATTGGTGCCTTACGACTGCCCATGCTGTACTTATTAATGGCGGTCTTATGAATTACTTTCTTGTTGGAGAAGTTGAGCTATCGGAGATCTGGATCTTATTGTAATTCACTTGAATTTTCAATCCTCTAATTAATAGGGAAATCTTAGTGTCATGCATGTTGAAGTTAAAAGTAGGATTTCAGTGGTGTTTTCGTGATCTGAGTTTCGGGGAGGGGTTTTTGTAATTACGATGTTTCTGAAATTTGGTTTTTAAATGTAGGGGCAGCAGTTAGGTCAATACAACCGCACTTCTCTATCCATCCCAGATTCAGCGGTAGTAACCCTAATCGCGAGCCCCATTAGCTCCGGTCGCCTTCCTTAGAACCGGCGAGTTTGTGTTCCAGCGCACCTGCACAGCAACCTCAAGTCTAGGGTTTAAAATTATGGATTTTCTTCTCCTCACAAGTAAGATCTTTCTAAGTCTTTTGGTTCAATTGTTGATCCTCTTAAGAACTATATCATCACTGGGGAGATTTCATCTTCATCTTGATCATCAATTTGTGATTTTTTTCCAGATTTTGAGAGGATGAAGATGAAGACATGGGCAAAATGGGTATTTCAAGTTAATTTAACGTCAGTGTAACACCCGCATCAGTTGTATCATTTACATACACTTTATTTATACATCTCATTGAGTATCATTCACATTTCATATATATTTTTCATTCAAACATGCTTGCATTTAAGTTGATTTCATACTTCTCATGTGCCTTGATGTGTGAGTTAATCTTGGTGTTTATTTGTACTTGCAATGAGTTGTATTCATAGCTTAATTGTATGTGATTTGATTGAGTTTCAGATGTGTTTTGGACTTGGTTTGATGTTGGGAATATCTTAGGATCATTTGGAATCACTAAGGGATCATTGTGAACACTTTGGAGAGTCCCAAGCTCGCCCTAGCGAGCAACTTGTTGAACTTTAAGTCTGATTTTCGTAAAACTTCAGAGACCAGCTCGCCTTAACGCGAGGTTGCGCCAAAGAGCCTGTGTGGTCGCTCTGTTTGTTCTTCTGCAGGCCAAAATCAGAGTACGTGCGTGGCCGCTCTGGGTGGTTGGCGCGATCCAGCTGCCCTGCTTCGATTCCTTGACAGTTTTTTTAAGTGATTGACCATTTGACCTATATCCAAGGGCTGAGATTGACCCACGACTTGAGACTTCTTGACCAGCCTTTCTTGGTCTCCTTAACACCATGGGAGTCTCATTTGACTCCTCATTTCATCTCTATCAACTTAGAACAATAGAGAGAGAGAGAGAGAGTAAAAGAATTTTAGAGTGAGAAAATGAGATAACTTGGGCATTGTGAAGCTCTTGACTATGGGAACAATTTCCTTGGTTTGCATGTAAATTTTTTTGGCTTAAAATCATCAAGAGATAAGCTACTACCCCTCTTCTTCTCTATTTATATCTTAAATGACATTCTAGACTTGTAAATTGTGAAAATGACCATGTTTGAGTGTATGTTGCTATTTGACCATAAAATTTCGTGGTTGACTTATTGCATGTGTGGAGAGACTTGTTCTCACATATTGGGTATACAATGAATTTATACCAATTGTTAAGTTTATGGTATAATTGATTCGCGTAAACTATAACTCATTAAAAACAAAAAATGACTCTAACGAAGTTCGTTAGGATTTCATAATCAATGAGACCACATGTGTGATTTGGGATTTCCTTGATGATTCGAGAGATTCGTTGGATAATTTGGTTACACAATTTGTGTTTGTTAATGTTACGTTAATTATCGTAATTTTCGCGTGTTGGTTAATTTTGTGAAGTGGGATTATTATGACCTACTTGAGACATTCATGTTGTTATTGTGGTTGTACTCCCTACTTTGGAGTATGACTTGTTTATTTTAAATGTCGAGTAAACATCTACTTGAGCATTTAGTTAAGTCCATGGCATATTTGTTTGGCGGTGTATTGACGCTCGATTATTGCGGGAACCGGGGCTACGTAATAGTTGAAGGCCAATACATCGGGCCTCGCCCTACCATTGGCCACGGTAGGAGAATAGTGCCAATTGTTGTATGTAATAAACGCAACCTTGGTAAGCTATTTCCATGGTTGTTTCTCGGGTTGTAGGGACCAAGGACACCTGTCGACGTGAATACAGTAAATGGTTCACTTGGTATTATGATTTTGAGTTCTTTGTTTTGGTTCATTGATCGAGTACGTTAACAACGGCTCCAATATTTGGTATTATATTGGTTGGTTAGTTGGAAATATTGGTTAAGTCGGAGGTGTACCTCGACATGGTATCCTTTTAAATGTGTTTATATATCGTTCTTATGAGCTTCCAATACAAGCGAATGTTGGTCATGGTTTCCAACCGGTATGAGACGGTTGGCGATCGTTGAGTCTCTCGTGTAATATAGGGTCTTGTGACTTCATGTTATACATGTTATATGCTTTATCTTGGAAATGCTATATGATACAATATCATGTTAATTATACTTGTTGATATTATTGTCTTGCATCTAGTATGTCATATTGTTGCATTAGTAGCTTATTGGGTTTAGACTCACCCCGTTCTGTATTTATTTGTTTTCCTTAGATCATGGTCCGGCAAGGAACCCGTACCAAGTTGTTGCACTGTCTTGACGAGCTTGTCAAGTTGTTCTTTTGGTTAGAAGCTCTTGAGTCTTATATATCTTTCTTTTGGTGAGGCCGATGTTGTACATGGTTATATAAATTTTGTAAAGTTGGATAGATTGTGGTTATATTTGTTTTGGTGTTTTATTCTTTTGTTAGCGCCGACATGGTTATTGGGTTTGGTGTAAATATTTAAACACTTGTTATTTTTGCGCACTCTGATTTTATTAATGTCGTTGTTTCCGAGCTTGTTACTCGATGAAGTTCATGTTTAGTAACTGTATTTTTGTGTTATGTTCTCCGGTTCGTTTTCATGCCGTTAAGGTTTTGTTTTATTATAAAAATCATGAATTTGAATTACAGGGTTTCAGCATCAAAATAATTTTTGAAACCATGATTTTCTTATGTGTTGTGTTCTCGTCTTCGTGCACCGAAGGGGGTTTCACATAGGATCTCGGGTCAAGGTGCGACAGTCAGACTCTAACGCCCGTCAAAAAATGGGCACGGATGCATCATAACTTAAGTACAGTGGTCCAAAGTGTAGTTTAAAAATTTTGGTGGCCGGACTGCAATTTTGCGAAAAGTTCGGTGGGCCGGATGTACGTTCTCTTTTTAATTATTTGATGCCTTAATATATAAAAATAAGTAGTATATACTCCCTCCATTCTAGGCAAAGAGTTCACTATTCAATTTTGAGATGTTCCACTTAAAAAGTTTACTTTAAAAAAATAATTACAATTTTCATAAACCTTTCAACTTAACCCTCCACAAATGATATAAAAACCTTGACTATACTAAAACATTTTTGTATATCAATGACACTAATAAATCCGTTAGTTATTAAACTTTTCAAGCGTGGACTCTTTGATTGGAACGAATGGAATAGTTGTTCTATGCTTATAAAGAGTAGTACTCCTTTCATCTCAATTAAGTGTCTGTTTTCATTTTTTTTTTACTAAATTGAAGTTAATTTTTAAGTTATTTTAGTAGTGCATGTACATGAGTATTAATACTATAGAATTTCAAGTGTACATTAGGGCACAATAAATAGAAAAAGTGAATTAATAATTTAATAAAAAAGAATATTCATTTTGGAGTAATTTAATATATTCATTTTGAGATGGATGGAGTATAAGTTTGAACTTGTAAGAAAAAAAAATACTTGGTTGTGTGCTAAATTCAAATTTAATTTACATCAAGAATCGTTCAGAATCGTAATAGACAAATCACATTACTTACATGCTAATATTGAGCCCGTTTGTTCGCGTTTGGCCAAGCGGGTTAAAAACTTATTCCTTAACTTAGCGTTTCAATCTTGCATCAAAAAGAATTCCTAGCTTTTTCCCAAAACGCAGATTTTAAAACAGGAATAAAGCGGCGTTTGACATAATATCCCAAACGCATTTATAAAGAAAAAGCCGCGTTTTAAATAATGCGTTTTAGAAATGCGTTTTTAAAACAGTTTTCAAAACGCTACACCAAACGGGCTCTCAATTAAAAGATTTTATCTATTCAGTGATTCAGAAAGTGTCATAATTGCAAAATTATATTTATTCAGATGTTATTGATAGTTAGGTACCAAACAAACTTATAATTCGTGTTAAACAAACTTATATTTCGCATTAAACAAACTTATATTTTGCATTAAACATTCAACTCTTAATATAATCAAACACACCTTAAAGCCTCGATTGGTATATGGAAATAAAATTAATTTTGCGAAATCGATTACTAGTACTGAGATTCTACAGAAATAGATGGGAAGATGATTCCTAAAACGTGTTTGGTAGCATAATCCATGATAAAAATTAGACATTAACGTTATTACTAATCCACAAAATAATAAGTTCTTCATTTTTTTTTCAATTTCGGTGAAAAATTTAAATTATCCAACATCAATAAAGCAAAAAAAAAATTATTAAATTAAAATAAAAAAATTAATGTTATAATGAAACTAGTTCAAATATAAATAGTTTAAACATTTGTAACAATTCAAGAAAAATCCATATAATTACTTATTTAAAATATTATTTAAAATAATAACTATTTTACTCTCATATATAGTTCCAAGCAAATCACCGGTATCATTCTCTTTTGCGTAATTGTCATGCAAAGAGAGTCAATTCTTTGAAAATTTCCTTATGGTGTATTAAAGCTAAATCTTGTGAGATTAATCAATTTCAAAGCATGCTTCAAATGTAAAAATTAACACTACGAACATAAATTATAAACTATTATTAACAAATTAACTTAGCTGAAAAGAGTTAGAAAAACGTTATGAAGAGTCGAAGAACAACGACGACGGTAAGAAGTAAAAAGAACGATAGTAAAATAGTTGAAACCAAATAAAATTATAAATATAAAGTAAATACTTGATCACAGATATTATTGTCCTTTTAGATAGATTCCAACTATTAGGAATCTAAATACTACCTCCTTCATCATCAGAATTGTAATTCCTTAAATTTTAGTAATCAATTCTAAGATTTTAGTAATCCATTATTCCAATTACAAATATAATTTTTACATCACCAAACGTTATTAATCAATTTTATAGAATCAATTTAATTTTCGTGTACCAATCGAGACCTAGTATTTAAAGGGTCTCTTCTGAATGCAAGATTTACAAATTTTAATTTTTGGTTTTTTGATTTTCTTTCTCTTTAAATTTACTAATTTTTCTATTATTAATTTTAATTATGTACGAAACGAAAATGTAAAACCCAAAACCACCTTCTAAAGAGAGCCCAAGAGAAACGAGTAGCATACAATTGGTATTGAAAATTACAAGGAGCAAATTATAAATATCTGGGTAAGCCCCAAAGCTCTGTCCTTAACTGAGAAACTATACCAGACACCGCCAGGACATCCCCCATTTATCTTTCTCCATCTTCAATACGATTCCGGTTCTATCCAAGTAAGCAACAATCAATGGTTACTCCTCTCACTCTCTCTTTACATTAACTAGTCCAATCCTCCATTGTTGCGATAAGTTCTGAATTTATATTTTGTAATCTGTTTTGTTAGATACCCCAGTAGTGAGTGTTCTAACTCCAATAATAATTACTGAATATCTTCATGAATTTTGCCATTTTAGGTCAATGTTTTATGCTCTATCGACCCCTAAATCCTGCTTATTAACAACTTATCCAAGAAGCACTTGCTTTCGGGTAAAGCAGTTAGCTCCAAATAGGGCTACGCTTTGCGTATCGGCTTCATTGCCGGTGCCAAATGGGGCTAAAGTGGAGTATACACCTTGGTTGATTGTTGGATTGGGTAATCCTGGCAACAAGTATCATGGAACTCGCCACAACGTAAATTACTACTCCATGATTTTTGTGTTTGAATTTCCCATGATTTTGCTGTTTACGTGTTTTTGATTGAAATGTTATGTTACTTTGTTGATTAGGTTGGTTTTGAAATGATAGATCGGATTTCTCAAGCACAAGGGGTTTTGTTGAACACGATTCAATCGAAAGCATTGATTGGAATAGGTGCTCAGCTTTCCTTATTGTTCAAGTTTGAGCCATCTCGAGTTTGTTGGATGATTATTTAATCCTTCTTTTCTGCAATCAGCACAGGCTCTGTCGGAGAGGTGCCGATTCTGTTGGCTAAACCTCAGACATATATGAACTTCAGTGGAGAATCGGTTTGTTCCCGTCTTCTACTGGTTTAGCAATTAATGTTTTACTGCCTATATGAATTTGGGAAAAGTTAAAATCTGAGTAACCTATCAATCAATGTATTGAACTGAATTTGAGTATTGTTGTTTTTCTCGGTATTTGAATGTGAGAATTTATGGATGCAAACTGGACCATTAATGGAGAAAGCTTCAGTTTTGAAGGCCTTTTTCTGTTGTGACAAGACCTATACATGGCCACATTGTATATTCTTTATTTAACCCTCTATGAGTCCCACGAGACCTCCCGCATTTTGCATCTCAAAGTATGAGTAGTTAGCCTATGGGTAATAATCTTTTGAACCTTCCAACTGTTGCGTTAAATCAGTTATGAGGCTAGTGCATGTGATAGGATTCAACATAATGTCGGATTTGATTGTTGTCACCAGTACGAGTTATGAGGCACAGCATTAGTGGCTTTAGATTTCATTGTGTTGTTTGAGCACTTTTGGATAGAGAAAATGGTTGCTGCATATCTTTTGAGGATGATCGTATCTTCCACATTCTGGCCTTGAAAATTTGCGTGCAGCTATTTACATGTCTACGTTATGGCTCCTAAATGTGTACTTGTATATGTATGCAAATAAAAATACTAAGCATCAACTGCATACTTTATTAAATTAATACCTATTGACAGGCAAACCCAGCAATCTCTGAAAAGTAAAACCCTCGATAAATTTTGTAATTTCTTAACATAAGACATTACATAGTTTACCTGTATGTTGTTAAGCCCTATGTATCCATGACTTGACCTTGGATTGTGCTCCATAATACATTAATATTCCTATTTCTTAATCTTTGAAATTCATGCATTTATTGATTGACTGACGTATCACACAGCAACATGAGGGTGTTACATTAATAATACGTAATGCTACAACATTTTTGTGGTTACTCTTTTCCAACAGATCTATGCATATGCCATTGAATTTTGTAAAGTGTCAAAGAACTCATGCTTAACTCTCCTTTTGGAATAATAGGATTGCCTCCTTTATCCACTGACAATATCCAATCTCCATCTTGTTTTGTCTTTTTACTAGGTTGGATCACTTGCTGCATATTATCAAGTACCATTGCGTCATATTCTACTGGTATAATTTTTCATTCCATAATGTAATGTATAAAAACTCTTTTAACGCCTGGTTTTTCATATTTTTGGTTTATGTATCTTTGAGACTGTCTATATAGGTATATGATGAGATGAGCTTACCGAATGGTGTTCTGAGGCTTCAGCCTAAAGGAGGACATGGCCATCACAATGGGTATTGTCCCTGGACTGTGCTTGTAGCAAAATATGCACAATTTATTTTCTTTGATTGATAAGATCACTACTACCTCCATATTTAAATGTGTGCGATGATAAGGATGAAGACCCTAACTTCACCACAAAAGCGCGCCAAAGCTGATTAGACTGAACCTGCCTTATTAACCAGCCTTAGAGACACTCTGCAATGGATGTGGGACGCATAATCCCCACCCCCTTAAGACTCGCCCTCCTCGGTTGGCAATCCGTCGAACCCTAAGCGACACCGACCAACAAAGTGGTGGCTCTGATACCGACCGATAAGGATGAGGACCCTAAATTCACCCCGAAAGCGCGCTCAAAGGGGAAGGACTGAACCATGCCTTATTAACCAACCTTAGAGACACTTCGCAACTGATGTGGGACGTATCACGCGACTTTTGAGTTTCACATCTAGGCTAAATCGATTACCTCAAGCTATTTTGCAAATCTGAAATTGTCTAGAAAATCATGCTTTTACCAAAGGCAACACTCATTTTGCGATAGAGTTAGTAATAGGGTTACTCAGACTGGCTGTGTGCGATTGCATCTCTTTCCATCGATGAAGTGGGAAGGTCCTGTATATTCATCTCAAATACTCAATAATCAAGATAATCCCATAGAAATCTGCCAATTCTGAGGAGAACAGTTTAGTGGCATTTATGGGGGAAGATGTTGGATAATTTTTCTAGAATCACTTGAACTAGAAACGTATTCATGTTAAGAGGCCTAAATGGCCAATAACAAGCGTGCCCTTTAATATTCTCTGCTAGATTACCTGTTATAAGAAGAGGGACTGACTAGCGCTCGAGGCTCCAACCGTTCTGGGGTCTGAGGAGAGGGTCTAATAAATGTAGCCTTAGCCCTGAAAGGGTAGAGAGGTTGTGGCCAGTTTGAATTATGACCTAGTTATGATGGAGAAACGTTTATGCTGCACCACGGCTCTCCTTGTGCTAGTTGACCCAGTGCGTGGAGATATATCCATCCCGATATTGTCACGTTAGTCTAGATCTCAAAACTTTTGTGTGAGGTTAGACCTTTGAGTTTCAATGTGGCACAACCATTATTATCCGGCCACATTGGGAAGCAACGGCAGGATACTTCCCTTGTTAGGATCAAATTCGCCTTTGTTTCTTATCTAGTTTACAATTATTCAGAAAAGAACCATGATGTCTGTTCCTTTACTTGGACAAATACTATCTTTTTTGTATGTGAGATTGTGAGCTCATAGTACCAAGGCTTGACTTTAAAATTTTAGAGCGACAGTATAATTCATTTTTCCAAATCTTGGATATATTTTATTAGTTGGATCTTGTATTATATATTTATATTATATACCTTACATTATCACCACTGTTATTTTTGTTGTACCTTGTCATTTCTCTGTTATACTCCCTCCGTTCCGACCAAAGAGTCCACGTTCTATTTTTAAAAGTCAACATGTGACTAAATCAAACCAAAATTTAATATACTTTAATTATGTTTTCGGATAAAATTTCATTCACTAAAAAATACATTAAGAATACTATGGATTACAACTTTTATGACTTGTAAAAATAAATAAATTTATGTAAACCGTCGGTCAAACTACTTTAATTAAGCTAGCCCAAAAAAGTCAAAAAGTATATTATTTGTGAAATGTTTTGCGTTTAATGTTTTCTTTACTACTTCTTTCATCCCATTCGGGGAGTCCCTTTTCTATTTTTTGGTTGTCTCATTTAGAGTTTTTTTTTAGAAATAAGCTTACATCTGGTATTCTTTTGGCCCTCAATCATCTATCAAAAAAGGAAGTTAGGATGATAATGGTAGGTTATGCTATAAAGATAACTCCCAAAGCAGTAGCATATATGCTAAAAGTATTTGTTAGAACAGGGACTCTTTCAAATGGGACGGAGGGATTATTTCATATCCTCGATTTTTGTAAGATGCATCGTGATTATTATACTTTGACATTCTGCAGTTGTACATAATATGAACGAAACTCAAGTAATATAGCTTTTGCATGGTAGTTTCATACAAATCAGATCTGTATTCCCTACACATCATAATATCTAGAAACAAATTGGGTCCTCTTGCACACGGAAAAAGTCATTTCTATCAGTAATCTCTTGCTGCAGAATGAAGAGCGTCATGGAACATTTGGATGGTCGCCGTGAATTTCCACGGCTTTGCATAGGTTGGTTATTGAATGCCCTTTACTTTAGTATAATAGTTTTGTTTTAAGTAGAGCCAGAATAATGTTTTGCTCTTGTAGGTATTGGAAATCCACCTGGCACCATGGACATGAAGGCCTTTCTTCTGCAGAAATTCAGTTCAGTGGAACGAAAAGAGGTAAATGATAGTTTAGTTTGCCTTAAGATTTGGCTTGCCTCTGTAGCTAACAATTTATGTGTTGATCTAACAGGATCTGGGAGCTTAGATCTAATTGCCATTTGGTTATGTACTTCAACATTATTAATAAATTAATTAATTGATTTTTTTTTGAGATTTATGGTAAAACCAAGAACTATATGGTTAAAGAAATCTTGAACAGGGATAAATTAAAAGAATCTACGTCTTTAAAGGGCCACATATACAATATTAGCATTAGTAAAGGACTGATTGATTAACAGTTACGGTAATGCTAGTGGAATGCATAGTTGCAAAAGATATGAGGATTTTGCTAACAAGTTTACGATTCGAGAATAGAAATATTTAGCATCCGAAGTTATCACCAGTGCATTGAAAACACCAACCAATGCATTGGAGTTGGTTCCTAGTGAAATATATATTTTCTTGGATCCTTAACAAGTGCTGTAAGGGCTAAGGGCAGTCAAACCAAGGTCTATTAGCTTGAGCAAACAAAATAGCCATTATACACATGTAAAAATTTGACTGGATTGTAAACTACCTATACTCAAAAGCTGGCAGATTTTTTGTATCGGGATTATTTTACTCACCTCCCCTTAGTTTTTTGAAATATGTATAAAATACCCCTTACATTCTTGTAATTATAGAAATTACCCTTTTAGTACTATTAGTATTATTTGTATGACTTAAATGCCCTTTTATATAAAATCTTTCTAAATAAATTCAACTTAAGAATATAATTTCACAATGATTGTCTATAAATATTTATTGTGCACAACTGATATCATAAAATATTAATTAGATAATATACAAAAGAATATATGTATGGAAGGATAATTAGAAATGAGTTTATATAATTTTTATGTTACTTGCATAATTTATTTTTTCTACACAACCATCTTCTACCTCCGATGTTGTTTGAAGCCATTCAAATTCTTAGTTGATCTATATCGTACATTATGCTATGTTATTTTGTTTTTATAAGATAAAAAAATATCTTTGAGAGCGTCTACATTTAGTATTGCTGTAACCAATCAAATGCCTTGAAATAAAAGAATTATCTGACATCAAAAATTAATTTGTTTCTATAAACTCTTGGACATATATTACATGTGATAATAAAGTAGGAGTAATAGATTAGTGTTTTCTTAATGATTGATATCGAATTGAATTAGACTTTTATTGATATCGAATATGAATTAGACTTTTATGGAAGTTATGTGTTTAAGAAATACTATTAATGAGGCTTAATAATGTTTAAGGGGTAGCGCCTACAATTAGGAAAATGTAAGGGGCACTATGTACACAAATACACAATTCAATAAAATCAGGGGAGGTAAGTAAAATAATCTCTTTTTGTATCATTCCCTCCATTCCGCTCAAAGTGTCTACATTTGAAAGTCAAATATTTTAAGGATTACTGAGTACGATAAAGTTACCCATGAACCCTTAGTTTAAGGATTAACATTATTTTATTCAGGATGATTTTGGAAACTCAAAAATGTTATAAGCTTTGTTTTTGAAACATTACTATTTTAAGTTGAACATTTCAAAAACATAAAGTAGGACTCTTTGAGTGGAACAAAAGGAAAGCATGTTAGGGTTTGAATGAAGTATCCATCCGTGCCTGCTAACTATATAAGAACAAACTAAATTGAAGTTGCGGCAATGTGATTGAAGTAGTTGAATGCTAGATTGCTAATTGGATTTCTTATGTCACGGGCATGGCGGTGGCCCCCTTGATCTTAAAATGGATTCGCTTGTGAGCTTGCAAATTTGCATCGTTTTGGGCTTAGACATATTTAGATGAGCAAAAGCATGATTTGTGCAGCGGAAGCCAAGTAGTGGACAAGGTTTAGCTAAGTTGATTATGGTGATGAATGAACTTCGAGTCATTGGAATTTTCGGTATCATAGAAGTACCAGCCTTCAGAGGATAGGGCCATGGCAATTTACTGTGGTTGGAAAGGTTGTGGTTTCGTTATATCTATGAACTATTCCTTCCCCACCCTCCCTTAACAAGTTAACCTGCAGGGTTAATAATGTTATTACCTAAAAGACCTGGAGTGCCAAGTTTCCTTGTAATGCTGAAGCTTCTGATACATTTTATTTTTGGCAGGTGGATGCAGCCCTGGAACAAGGGGTAGATGCTGTGAGGAGCTTGGTACAGACGGGATTCAATAGTAGGATAACGAGGTTTAATTTAGAGCAGAAGTACAAGTTTCACAAAGTTTGACCACCCTCAACGACAACTAGGAAAGCAGAAGGATGGATATACGTATTAGAATCATCTACTACGAAATTACAAGATCACGAACCCCACCCACCCGTTTATATGATGTATCCAACTGTTGTCAACATTTTTGTGGTTTTTCACATGATGCAGATCAATCACTTATTAACATCCTTCAAGAATATCCATGTCCAAGTCAGTTTAGAACATGAATAAAAACAAAATAAATCCGATGAGATGTAGCCAAATATTGAATACTAGTACATGTTAATGAGTTAGGACTTTGATTAAAGAATATTTATTAAAAAAATGTGCAGTATTATTTCTTGCCATATGTGAAGCCTGTAGGTTGCTGTCTTCTTTTGCTGGATTTACTCCACAATTACAGAACATCAGATTAATAAATTAAATGGACATTTTATAAAACTTTTGCTTATTAAATTAGCACAGGAGTAATAATATTTTCTGGTCTCTGAATATATCACCAATAACGGCTATAATGTTAAAATCGTACAAAAGAACCCAACCAAAAATGGCTATAATGCCAAAATTGTACAAAATGAACCTTACTTTGTAAACCACTTTAGCATTTATAATTTGGTTTTAGGGTTAATGACATCTATTAGTTCCTCGACTATGGACTTTCACCCATAAGGAATAGTTCAAATCCTTACATTTTCCTCAATTTGATTTTGTTTAATATTTTGGAATGGAAATTATTAACATATAGTTTGTCATTAAATTATTGTCCTTTTTATCCGGATTTCTTAGTCCCTTGTTTGTTAGAGTCAATACTATGCGTGTATTGACCCTAAGTCGGTGTGCCCGACTAGGGCGACATTGAGACATAAAAATTGGAGACCGTGAATTTAAGAGTGTTTGCCACTAGACGATATAGAGCGCTCGCCACTATTAGTTCCTCTTCAAAACGTCACTTTTCATTGTCTAACTCAAATTTCTCTCAAAGTATCAAAAAGTTATGCGTCCGATTTCCAATCATATGCGGTGTTTGAAAACTCCCAGGCGCCCGAGTGCGACTAAGGACGGACAAAAAAGCAGTGATTTGCGAGTCAACAAATTGAGAAAACAATCGTCGAGTTCGTCACCATCTCTCAACTCTCAAGTAGTTTCTCTCAGAGCCAGAGAAAGAGAGAGAGAAAGAGAGAGAGAGAGAGAGAGAGAGAGAGAGAGAGAGCGAGAGTGAACGAGAGTGAGAGAGACCTGGTTGATGCCGTCTATGAGAGGGAAAGGATCTTGCCGTTTGTGTGGGAGAGAGAAGATAAGGAACCCGTTTGTTTTAATTAGCTTAGGCCTTAGGGTTTTCAAAATGAGAATTCAAGTTATTAATTGTTCCCTCAAATTATTAAATTATTTCCCCTCCCCCCTCAAGTCATTAAAGTATTACCCTTCTCCCCTCTACTTTGAAATGATATTGAATTTGATTTTAATTTTTAACTTTTAATCTTGTAATGTATTATTACTTTTAGTTTATTTGGTTATATTTAGTTATTTATTATTGTTGCAACATGTATGGTATGAACATATGATGTAATTATGCCTCAATTTCTAGACCTTGCCTAGGCCCCGATTAGGCCCCTAGGCGCTAGGCCCGGCTTTGGCGCCTAGCAACTGCGTAGCGATTTTTAGAACACTGATCATATGTGTTGCACATGCCATTTGTCAAGGGTATTATGGGAAATTCCTAAAGAAATTAATTATAACAAATTTTTATCTTTTTTATAATAAACAAATTTTTATATTAATCTAATTAAAAACATTAATCAGATATCTTAATGTAATTATGATATTTAATCTTGATATTAATTTAATTTTCCCATCTTTGTCTTCCCTTTCCCCTCCCCACCCCAACGACTGTTCCGGCAAACTCCATTAACGTCTTTTTACTTGCAACTCGTTCGAACTCTACCCTCTTCGGTCAACTACTCTCAAACACCACAAATCACAAAACCTAACTCTCTCCGAAAGCCAACTAAACCCTAGTTTTTTATTTCCTCAAAATTTTGAACCTTCACTATGCCTGAAACACAAAAACATAAACCGGTGCTGCAAATGTCGGCCATAAATTCTGGCAATTGGATAGGCCTGGGAACATTTGGGTTTGTGCCATTGGATAGGCCTGAGGGTTTTAAGGACTTGACAATGGAGTCTGTTACTACCAAGGATTCAATTTTTTCGTGTATTTTGGTGATGGGAAAGATCGAATTGCCGGTGATGAAGCGGGTGGCGGTTGCTTTTTGATGGATAGGCCTGGGCTCATTTGGGTTTGTGCCATTGTCACAGCCGGCGCCCTCAAACGACAACCGCCCTTCATTTCCAAACCCACCCACCAACTGATTCATAATTTCCTCGAGAGCTTCAACCTCTCTCTCAATTCCATTCACCAACCCGTCCGGTGGTCCGCATCATTGCTTTTGCGAATAACGTCCACTCATTGGGGACATCGACGACAATGGTGACGGCGTCTTTCTATTTGGTTCTCGAGAAAATTGCAGGATTATAAGAGGTTGGTACAAAGGATTTGAGAAGGGGGAAAATGGGGTTTGGGTTTGGGTCTATGATGGGTTTAGATAGAGAACGAAAGGTTTGGGGTGTGATGCTGTTAATGGAAATGGGAGGAAATGGAGCAGAGTGGTTGGGGTAATCTCTTGCTTTCTCCCGGTCAAACTGACGAGGAAAAAGCAACTGAAAAAGCTGTGTATCTGTGTGTGTGTGAGAGAGAGAAAGGGGTTGAAGATGGAGTTAGTAAAGAGGGGTATGTGAAATTCTATTTTAACCCTTACTCAAATGCACGTGGAAGACACATAGGCCACTTAACGGAAATTTACTAACGGCATTCATCAAAAGGATTGCCGGCGTAACAATTTTAAACTTATGGGACTGAAATTTAAAATTTTTTTTATTAAAAGACTACTGATAAAATTGTTTACAGTCAAGGGACTAATAGTGTCATTAACCCTTGATTTTATTAATTGTGATGCATTGGGAAAAAGACGAAGAAGACAGAACTCTAGGAAAGGAAACGCACCTCCTTTTTCCCTGTCCTTTTATGGTAAAAATGGGAAAAAGGAAAGAGAAAAAAGCTCAAATATACCGAACGGTCTTATAGGCGAATCCAATGCCAACTTTTTCCGGGTTCAACTTCGGGGCCAACACTGACCCACCCATCCACCCCAATAAGAACGTTGATTTCCTCTCCTAATATCAGACCGTTGGGACGTCAAACAAAATCTTTTAAAAATCAATTTCGCCAACACCAAAATCCAAATACAAACAAACAACGAAATTTATCTCTCCCCTGCATAGCTTTGCAACAAAACAATCGCAGAGCCTTCAAGAACCCCTCTCGAATCGTCATCAACAATGGCAGGAGCTAACAGCTCTCTGCAACAGACCCAAACCCTACATAATCTCTTCGCTGCCCTCGATCCAAAATCACTCATCCTTTCTCAATTCTCTGATTCCGAGAAACCCAATCTCCTTCAACTCACAACAGAGAGCTTTTTCATGGAGAGAGGTCCCAGATACAAAGCCTACGCTGATTTGCGAGAATCCAAGCTAAGATTCAAGTGCTCCAAAAACCCAACATCCTCAGATCACGAATTTGATCTTACCCCGCCGAAGAAACAAGTCAAGTTTCAGGGTACACCGCCTAATCGGCGAAAAGGGTCCTCTGTTTTGACTCAGTCTGTTCCTGATTTCTCGGCTGTGTTGAGGAAAGAGAACAGGAAACCGGTTAGTATGCTGCCGCCTTTGATGGAGAAGTCTGCTACGCCGCCATTGAAGAGTTCTTCGAAATTGTATGGGATCGGGGCGAAATCGGGAGGTAGTAAGTCTGCGAATGCAAGTGAGAAGAGGGGTGGGGGACTGTTGTTGGCAAGGAAGAGTTGTGTGAGTGTGGAGGAATTGAAGGGATTGTCTTCAGCTGCAGCAAATGCCATTAGTGGGGAAAACAGGGGAGGAGGGAGGAAGACTGTTTTGGGGTATAGACAGGGTTACTGATTTGATTGTGCGCTTTTGAAACTGGGATGCATTGAATGGATTTTTTTTATTATTATTCTTTGATACATTTGCTTACCTTTAGATATTGCTTATGGCTTAATTCAGTTAGATTGTATAAAAGTCTATATTGAAACTGTTTGTAACATACAGGAGTGGACGGTGATGCTTTGATTGTGTTCTGATTTTCATATGGGAATTAGAATTTTCTATAAAGGACATGATTTGATTACTTGCGTTAGTTTGCATGATGATTATCCATCCCATTTTGTGCCGATCCAAACAGAGAGCATCTTGGCAAAGTTGAATCAGTCTACAAAATGAGTAATTTCAATAAATTATTATGATGATCCTTTCAAACAAAATTAGAAGGCACAACAAACATATCAAAGCTTAAACCCCAGCAAAATTCAATTGAAGATGGCTCTGTAGTTGTATACTTGTGTATATGTGAGAGACTACTAGAGCGATACTAGCGTTAATATATTTGGCACGATAACAATTTTGGCACACAGTTAATATATGTTGGCACGACTACGTTTCTACTGTTAATATATTGGCATGATAACAAGTACAGCACAAAGTTCATGGGCACAATACAATCAGCTTTGCTTAACAAATACCATACAGTTCAAAGTACATCATTTGTACAAGCACAACTACCATTTGATTTGGATCAACAAAAGAATTCTTTCTGCATGGCTTCGTCTGCTTATAACAGTAAGGCTAGCAGGGACTACAAGAGAGGCCAAAACCCAGATTTCACTCCAGAAGGTCTACCACAATTTCATCTAGTAAACTGTGGAGTATGACCCTGTCGATTTCAACACCAGTCTCAAAAGCTTCAATCTCAAAATCTGTCCATTTACCTAAGCCACGACTCATCTCCCTCTCTATCAGGTCATCTGGAATCAACCCGACCAAACTCATCCACCCTCTAACTTCCTCGGCAACCTCATGAATCATTTTCTCAGCATTCATGCAGAAAGGCAGACTTGTCCACGCTCTAAATCCAGATTTCGACAACCGACCATAACTCGAGTCCAAATACTCAATTAAACAGTCAAAGATAAATCCTCTGAGCTGATTCCCTTGTTTGGTGTCCTCGAAACCAAGAAAGTTGCTAAAATTTGTCCACATCACACATGCAAGAGTTTCCAGTTCATCAAGTAGAAAGCTGCATATGGAAAAGCCTTTGATTTTGTGGGAAGTATGAATAGCTGCATGTCCGAGTACTAGTTCAGCATTGAAGATGACTTCCTTTGCATGGTTGATCTTGTTACCTTTTAATCTGGCTTCAGAAAGATCGATATTGTATAAAACTTCCGACATATAGTTGAGAAGTTCAATCACTAAATCTCGACCACTCCTCTCTTTGGTTAATGAGGTCCCAGAATAAAAATCATCTGATTCCAGATTCAAATGTTGTGGTTCATCATATGAACAACTTGTGGAGTCATGCAATATGTGCCCTAGAATTAAAGTTAAACAACATAAATGAAACAGAAAATTCAAAGAAGTAACAAAAGAGGTGGAACTCTTGATCTTTCTGCAGTAACACATAAATTTAGCCCCTTACCAGAGCTATCATCTAGGCTGCTGGAGAAGCAGCTCTCATTTGAAAAAGAAGCTTCGAGCACACAACCTGGGCTAAGATGATCAGAGTCGCACATATGCCCTAAGGAAGCTCCAGCTGTTTTTGGTTTACCCTGATCAGAATAAAACCCATAAAACATAGTATAGAGATCAAAGGGATGATCAACAAAATAGCATTAAAGATTGAGTACTGCAAACAATTATTCACTAAAAATATAAGGAACACATTGTCGAAGATCTCTAAGGGCCATTGATATGTCGATGGAAAGAGAAACAAACCTGGAAACATAAATTTGTTTTCAAGTTAAATGTGCGGCCACGATATTCTGAAACAGGTTTTGCATTAGGCCCGCAATCCATGTCACATTGAGGAGGTCGCCTCTCTGCAGTTAAGGCAAATATTAGCTCTTGAAGAATCATGGTAGATGTTCTCTTGGGTTGAATACCACTACGTAACGCTGATTCATTCTCTTCTTGAGTAGTCAATTCCTTCAGCTTTTGGTCCAGAAGGGCGCCTAAGGTATCCCCTGTCAATGGAAATGGTTTCTGAAAGTAAGTCTTTCCATCTGTTTCATTTGGTAAAGACTTGCGTGGGGTGCTTTTGCACGGAGAGACCTTCTGATCCCTACTCACCCCTTTGGAAGGGATTTCACTTCTATGCTTCATGGGAGAACTAAACTTGAAAGTAATTGCTTCATTGTCCTTGTTGCCACTCCCACCAATAATTCTAGGCTTACCAATAGTAGAATTGACAAAGCGGGAACTTTCACCTAGTCTGCTGACATTCATTGAACGCCTTTTCCGCGCGGGGGATAAGGAATCCTCTCGTTTGTTTTCATATTTCCTCCCCGAGTCAAACTTGAAGTCATCCACTTTGGCTGGCACCTTTGGTCGTGTGCGCCCACTCAAACTTCGATTCAAGGCAACAAAGTCTTTGGCCTGATTAACAGCATTTGTAGCTGACATGAACCTGTTGTTCTGCTGGTAATTTGGTCTCATCTCATTTTGCCTTTGAGGCTTTTGCTTATAGTTAATTGAAGTCGGTGAAGTCTGAGGCTTGGAGTTTTGGTTTGTCAAATGCCACTGAGCCTGACCACGATCAAGAGGCATCATCCTATCCGAAGTAAATTCAGCACGATGTCTAATGTGGTCGACTGCTCGAGCAAAAGATGCCGAATGCTCCTGTCGTTTTTGAAAAACTCTCTCACTCTCTTGCTCAAGGAAGGAAATAGGTATTCTT
Organism: Platycodon grandiflorus; assembly: GCA_016624345.1. Classification (NCBI taxonomy): domain Eukaryota; kingdom Viridiplantae; phylum Streptophyta; class Magnoliopsida; order Asterales; family Campanulaceae; genus Platycodon; species Platycodon grandiflorus. Next base: position 43,619,710 of record CM028361.1, read on the forward strand.
GGCTTACTCGTCTCTGACATATGGGAAGTAGGTGAGACAAAAATAGATGGCTGATCTTCTATATTTGGTCGAGAGTGCACAACATCGAGCAAATTGCCACAGTTTTTGCAAGAAGACTGCCCCTTCAGTGACTTGGCTTCGTTCCTATAATGGTTAGAATTTTCCGGAGATAAAGGCTTCATTGACTCCGACATGAACTCATTTATGGGACCATGGTGAATATTGTGTGAGTAAGTAAGAGCGGATTTCACTCGATTCCTAGCTTGCAACCCAGGTTCCAAGATCTTAGTAGCAGCACCAATCAACCGAGACGCATTCCTCCCAGAAAGATTTCTAGGACTCTTCACAGGAGAGGCAAGTTTGGGATGATGCTGCTTTCTCGAACGCGATAAAACATTCTTCAAATGTAATGTCTCAGTTCCAAACCTCGTCACAGTATGTCTCTCGAGAAGACCCGTCTTCTGAAGCTTTGGAGGTCTCACTTCATGTTTTGTACCCCCCTTTTCGAATTCTTGATTTTCCCTACCAAACTCACTAGTAAATTTCTCTGTCTTATCTCCCTTAGTTTCAGAGGAAGAAGCCTTCTTCAACTTATCATGTTGTGTATTTGGCATCGACTCCAAACCCATAAGCCTAGCAACCAAACTAGGAGTTCTAACTCCATTTCTTTGTTCAGAATCAACATTAGGAGCCCCATTTTTCTTCAAATTTGGAAAACCTCCACTGTTTTCATCAGCAATCTAAATTCAAGAGTACCAAAGAGTCAAATAAACATTGAATTTCATCTACAGCCGAAAAAGCAAAAACACAAAAATGTTCAAGAAAGGAAATGATAGTAAAGCAAATACTTTTAGTCTACAAAAATGATTACATACCAAACGTAGCTTAGGCTGCTTTTCATCACCTCCAAACTTCTTTGCAGCTTGTTTTGCACGCGCTAAACAAACGAACAATCGAAAAAGAATGATTTATGTAACAGACCCTAAATAATTGGGATAAACATGTGCAATGATGGGATTAACAGAATCACTAATGATTAGTTTATGGTGTAGAGAATCAAGAGCTAAATAAATAAATAAATACTAAAACTGACCTGGAGTGAGCAATTTCTTGGAGAAAAGCTTCTTCTTAGCAAACCTTCTGTTCCAATCAAAGAGCTGAAAGAAAATTCCCACACACCCACCACTCCTCTGAGGTTTCTTCTCTACAACAGCCAATGAAGACGCATTTACCCCTCCACTTTCACTCATATCTCCAACATTCAACATAAAATAAAGAAAAACCAATATCAATCCTTTAACCCTTTACGAAATTTATTCAGCTTAAGTTTCAAACAAGCATTAAATCACAAAAAAAAAAAAAAGATCCTCAATTTCCATGAAACAAACCCTAATTCTTATAAAAGAACAATCTTTACAATGCTCAGAAAATTCCCAATAAACCCCTCCTTCAAACTACCTTCCCTTCTCTGTAAACTCATTCTCTCTCCCTTTCTCTCTGTTTCTCTCCACTTAAGGAGAGATATTTCTTGATTGGAAACACGCACCGACACACGCACGCACTATCACTTTCTCTCTCTCTCTCTCTCTCTCTATTTGTATAACTTACATTTCCTTGAAAAAGAAAGAGAATAATAATACTAAAAAAGAACAACCAATCAAGAGAAATGACAGAATCTCAACAAATGCATAATCTGATGAAAGAAAACCCATAAAGAGAAATGAAGCAACTTTGACACGAAACCACAGGAATCTCTCTAAAAATCCTTCCCCACAGCCTGTACAGAATACAACTCCACAGTGACAACAGGGCAGGAGGAGAGAGAAAGAGAGGGATAACTCTTAATCAAAATCAAACAACTGAACAAGGCCTAAAAAGCATAATCATGTAAGAACGGAGATGAGATTTTCAACAAAACCAAACCCCAGAAAAATGTTTAAGTAAGCTCGAGGATTATTACTAGTACTAGTATTTGGAATGGCAGAAGATAAAAGTAGGGGCTAATCTAATCTATAATCTCTGTTGAAAGCGGCCGGTCTTTGGTATTCGCACAGTATTTGGGACAAACTGTACAGGCTGCCACTGTGACTGTGTGTGTCCGGTAGGGGCCGCGCGGGGGTGCGTAGGATTAGGTTAGATAGAGACAAATTGAAACACCCCCACTCGTACTCCTCCTATGGTCAACATTGTATACAATGATGCCTCCTATCCTAGTGTACGAACTACGTAGTTTGTTTCATCTCTATTGTTGTTTTAATTAATTAGAGAATTATTAATTAAAAACAAATGAAATAGCTACTTTAATGAACTACTTACTACAACTTCCCTTCAAGTTAAGGTTAATAACACATAGATAGATTACTTGCTGCTTTAGTCATTTTATACTTTAATGTTAAGTCACTCAAAAATGACAATAACTTGTCATATTGCAAAGGTTCCAAGTATGAGAAAAGAGACTCATGAAACTTTCATTTCTCACCAATGTTCCCTAAAACACTTTCTTAACTAGAAAAAGATGTGTTTACAAGACTTTCTGTACAAAATTGTCCTTTAACCTCTCCAAATTTCTAAATATTAGATATGGTTTTTAGTATTATGTGATCAGTTATATAATGAGTTGTTATGTAAAGTGGAAGGCAACCTGTTACCTGTGTGTTATTAAAACATTTAAATAATTATTTGCTCTCTTGATTTTGACCAAATTTTTTGTTTGATTCTATTATTTCAAAACTTATTCATAAAGTCTTACATTTTGCATTTTTTTTTTTTGTTAAATTCCCTCTTCTCGTTAATGGTAAAATCTCCGTCTATTACCATGTTGAAATGCCCAAATTACCCATACTAACAAGTTCCTTAAGAGAAATTTCAATGAACGAACAAAATCCTAATCCCTACCCCCACGACTAAGTTGAAGTCTAAGCCCCTCTGAAATTCAAATCCCTGTTATATATTTTGCAGCATTCACTTTGGTATCTCTCAATTTCCCCAAATCTCTCTCCTATAATCCCCCTCTCTTCTCTACTTGCTTGTGCGTGTTCTGTAGGTGTATCTCTGTGTGTGGGGGCTGAATCTTTTCCATTGACAAGGTGAAAGAAAGAAACAAGGTATTTCAGAGGGTTTTCAAGTTGTCGATTCTTGACAACAACGAGGAGGTACGTGTGAGCTATTTTCATGAACTCTTCTTCCCTGATCTTCCCCGTCGCGAATTCAAATTTTCTTAATCGGTTTCTTTCATGCCCAATATTCATTTTCTCTTCGAAATTTAGTTAGGTGAATATAAGGTTGGTAGCTTTATTAATGACCTTAGAAACTGTTTGTGTTCAAATTTGGATCAGTTGTGTTTATATCAGCCGATGAGCTGTAACGTCCGGCGAACTCATCGGAGTTCACCATGGTGGGAGAGACTTGAAGAGGGGAGAGTAAAGAGGTATCTGTGGCGGGTTGTGTTGTTGGTGCTGGAGTCAACCTGGGTTTGTTAAAGACTTAAAGGGGTGGAGTCAACCTGGATTTGGGTTTGATTTTTTCTTTTTGTTTGATGTGATGGACGATTACTAGAATGCCCAAGCAGTTACAATGGATAGTGGAGTAGCTAAGGGTATTTTTGCCAATTTTTGTACTTCAACATTCATCCTCATAGTAAGGGTGATTTGGGTATTTTAAAAATAATGTACAGAGATTCTAACGTTAACGAGAGAAGGGGGAATCTAACAAGAAAATACAAGATATAGGATTATATGAATAGATTTTGAAATGATAGAATTAAAAAAAAAAAAAAGGATCAAAGTCAAAGAACCAAATAATTATTTAAATTTTATTAAAAACATGGACAAAAACTAAGTTGAGTTTGCCCTTATTCTCTTTTGTAATTGTGACTTTTGAACCGATTATCTTCATCATTCCTCTTATATTTTCCATTCTCAATATTTCCCAACTTAGAAAAGGCACCCAAACGATTAATCTAACATAGCTAATGCCTAAATGCCCACATCTCAATTAGCATCAGCAATACTTCTTACGTCCTTAATCAAATGTTCCTTTATAGAAAATCAAGGAAGTGTAACTTTTAAACTATTTTAATAGTATACCTAAATGCCCTTTGCATACTTATAGGTAATTTGACAAGTTGGTGTACATTGAACATAAATAGATATGTAGATGTGAATTTCATAACTTTATATACAAAAAGAAGCATTTAATAGAGCTACATTTTTTTTTTTAGAAAAACATTCAATTAGGGATGGAAGGATGAATGTTATGGGGTCCAAAACCTTTTTCGAAGTTTTACTTAATTAATTACATGTGAAATGGTTAGACATCAATCTCTCTCTCTCTCTCTCTCTCTCTCATTATGCAAATTACAAACTAGTCCTATTTTTTCATCGTTCGGCCTTCAATTAGTCATCGGAGCAATTTGGTTTTACTCCTATTATTTAAATGACATCATCAGGTTCCATTTCAAGATGTTAATAATGTGAGAGAAACTCCCTCCCATATAATACTATATAATATAAGAATAAAATTGATTATCTAAAGTCTAAACAAAGAAAAGAAGGGTTTAATTAAAGTTAGTTAATTTGCCAAATATCAGGGGGCTAAATGACAGTTTAACAAAAGATACACACTAGTCTTTTGCGGAATCTGTGTGTGTCTGTGTGCTGATCTTTCTTTGTCACGTACTGATTTAAGTTTAAATAGGGCACTTGCAGTAACAAAGTAGACTTGACAAACGCCTAATTGATTGATTGGATTGGATAAACGTCATAAGAATTGGCACGAGAGAGCGAGTGTAAAGTACTTTAAATGAGAAAGAGATACTCCATAAGGACAAGTTTCCCATGTAAAATCTCTAAGTTTAACAGAACAAGGAAAGTCTTGTCATGTTTATTTTATTAACAAATAGTCTTTAGATAGAAATAAAATACTCCACTCCACTCCACTAGTACTACTTACTGTATTTAGAATGATGGTACACATTTTTATTTGAATTTCTTTCTTATTAGATCCATATACACAAAATTGTACGGCGTATATATCATTAAATTTGTAAATCATTGCCAGTACTTTGACATTATTTAGCTGCACTGCACGGACAAATTTATTCGAATTCAAGTTTAAATGCTCTATGATCTACTCAAAAAAATTTAACGAATGAATTCGGTAAAATTATTTTCAAAATTCATCTCACGCGTCTGAGTCGACTTCGAGTTTATTCCATACACTTCTTGCTAAAGCGAGAAAAGCTACTTTCACTCGGGCAACCCGGTGAGTTCATACACACACATAGGGGTGTAAATTTGAACCGTCGAATTGCGAAATTGAACCGAATCAAACCAAACTAAATCAAACCGAGCGGTTTGGTTTGGTTTTATACAAGGGTGGTTTGGTCACGGTTTGAAAATTTTATAAACCGATCGGTTCGGTTCGGTTCGGTTTGTGATTTTAGGGGTCAAACCGAACCAAACTAAACCGTTATATATATATATATATATATATATATAATATTATTGTTATTAATAGTTATTGATTTGTCTTGAAAATTTTATACCGAGATTTAGAAAAATCTAAGAGTAAAGGTGATAATTACACCCTTAGTCTCTCAACTCTCTCTCTCTTTTTCTCTCACCTCAACGCAATGTCGCGTTTCACCATTAGTCCGCTATTGTCCTTCTCACCTCGCGGCCTCTGTTTCACCTCTCTAACATTCTTCTTTCTGTTTCACCTCTCTAACATTCTTTCTCACACCTTATAACCAAAATTTTCTCTCAATCATCGTAAGATCTCTTTCGACCTTACAAAATTAGTCTCAACTTTCTTTTTCTTTTTCAATATTTAAAAATTTACATTGTCTTCTTCTTTTTCAATATTTGAAAAATAAATTACTTTGAACCATAAAACCGAACCGAACCAAACCAAACCGAATGGTTCGGTTCGGTTTGAAAAAAATGAAACCATTAGGAGGCGGTTCGGTTCATGGTTTTGTCATAAACCGAACCAAACCGAACCATTTACACCCCTACACACACATATATAGTGGTACAATTTAAGTTTGCCTACTCAATTTTCATTATTTGTTTATTTTAAAGGAATAATGACATTACAAGTCCCTCGACTATGACCGATATCATCATTAATCTCTCAATAAAAATTCGTGCAGTTTTCATCCCTACTACTTCAAATTTGCAGGCCGGAAGTTCTTTTGATGGATGCCGTTAGTGATTTGCCGTTAAGTTGCCCATGTGTTTCCCACATGCATTTGACCAAGGGCAAAAATAAAATTTTCCTTGTCATCTTCTTCACCATCATCAAAACATCAATCCCAAAAACACCTACAGATTTGTTAAAAAACACAGACACACAACCAAATTCATCTTCTTCCAAGCAGCCCTTCCGACTCACCACCACCACCACCAGTACCACCACCGCCACCGCTCCAGCCTCCTCTTCTGAAGAAGATGAATCTGGATCTGAATCAGATTCCGATTCCGACCTTCCTCCCAAGAAATCCGACAAACCAGATCGAAGTTTTTCTGTCAAACCCATCGTTACAGCCTCCTCTCCGATGACTCTTGATCGTCGGCATAGGAACACTGTTCTCGAATTCAACAACACAATCGTCAAACACAGTCACCGGCCACTCTATCTTTCCTCTGGCTTGAATTCAACAACACAATAGGCAAAGTTCTCGAAAATTATCTCTCTCCTCACCAAACAAAATCTCGAGCTTTGTCCCCCTATAATTTTGCACCACCTTTAGGGGCAGTTTTACGGCAGTGTTGTTTCTGGGTTGCTTCCCACGAGTTCGTCAGGGTAAATAGATAATTGATTTTAAAATCAATAATTGATTTATTTTCTCTTATGGGTTTTTCGCCTAAACCAAGGTTAACAGCTCCAGATCTATGACAACGACAATACAATTCAGACCAAATTAGCTATAAATTTACTCATTTTTAAAGAAAGAATCACTTCCCAGTTTGGGTTTGTGAATAAATTTCCAAATTTATGTAGCTGGGTTTAGTTTGGGTTGATTAGCTATGGACAACAGCTGGTGTAGAAAGAATGAAGCCCTATTGCGGACCTTGAATGCTCTGTTTATGGGTCCGTTGGTTTCCTTTGGGTTATGTTATTGATTAATTTTTTCTTTTTTCAGTTCTTTTTTCTGCTTTAATAAATATGATTTGTTAAGTTGGGTTCGTGAGAGAGAGAAAAGTTATTCTCCAGTGAATTGATGATGAGAAAGAATGTGTGTTTTAGAGAGAGGGAGAGGGGCATAAATATTTTCGCTGAAAACACATTGGTTTCATTTTCAATGTGGTGGTCTAATGAAGAAGATGATTAGAAAAATTTCAATTTCGCCCTTACTCAAATGTACGTGGGAGGCACATGAGCAACTTAACGGCAAATCACTAACGACATCCATTAAAAGAACTTCCAGTGTACAAATTTGAAGTGGTAGGAACGAAAACTACACGAATTTTTGTTAATGGTCTAATGGGGGAATCGAATATAGTCGAGGAACTTATAAAGTCATTATCTCTATTTTAAATTTAAAGTTTAGCTCCTCGTTGCATTTTTTCTATGTAATATAAAGTGGAGTATATGATTCTTAATCATGCCAATAGTTTGATAATTTTTACTGCAACGAACAATTTATTGATACCTCTAACCAGGTTGTGTGTAACATAAAATTGAAATCTTAAAAATTTGGGAATTTCAAAATTAGAAAATCATCTAATGATTTCTAAATGAGTTTTGTTAACTTGGGTCCTAAGAACATATGTTAAAGTCATTAATTAGGGTAATTAGATATAAAATTATGTAAAATATGCACAAAATTTATAATTTACATATTTGTTTTGTTTATTTTTACATAATACCGTACATAACTATCCTAATTAATACTAATTCTTAACTTATACCCTTAGAGGCTAGAGCATAAGTTAACAAAATTATTTCCGTATGGGTTTTTATGTTAAAGTCGAACCGTAACATAAAGTCACTGATTTTGTATACTAAGTTGCACCGACAAAGCGCTGGAGTCCTACACCAATCATACTTGAAGCATAACCAAGTAATTCTCTTATTTAATGTCTGACGACGACATGTTGAAATTCTTTTGTTGCATTTTATAGTATATTTTAAATACTTTTATATGTTAAGAAAATCATGTATATTTTGGTGTATTAATATTATCGAGAAGGGAACATGGTTCTTAGAGCATCCACAGTTATGGACCTTTCAAAAGGTTTATTCATTTTTTCACGTCATCAGCTTATAAACTTTTTCTCTATAAACCTATTGTTCTCTATACATAAACCCATAAAAGATTTATAGCATGGACTCACTATTACATATTTTATTCTTTCCCAATATACATTTGAAAGTAATAAATTTATTTTTAAAAATAAATATATCATTATAAAACATAAAAAAATATATTATGTTCAACAAATAATTTATTCATTTCTTAATTTTATCTTTCCAAAAATATATTTTTATTCATTAATATTTATTAGTAATTCAAAATACAATGCAACAATAGACTTTATTGAACAAAAATTAATATAAAAACATAAGAAGAAACATAATTAAAATTTCATAATTAAATCAGTTACAAAGTAATTAAAATTAATAAAAAAATATTAAATCAATAAAATTTAATTTTCATTATTGTCCGATTTGAAACAGAGAAATGAAAGATGATAATTATGCAGAAGTGAACTTTGTTGTGCCACCTAAGCAATCTTCAACCGGTTGAAGAATTACAACCGCTTCATGCCTACTCAACCTCCACAACGGTGACCTTCTTTATCAACCGGTATATTAGCTTTTATATAAAGCTTTAGTTTTGGCAGCTCTTAACTGGGGCGTCACACGTCACACGTATAGGGGATTCAAATCTTTTATTCCACTCTTTATTACACTTTTTATTATATTTAATTTTAATTTTACACATTTTTTTATAAAAATTATAAAAAAAAATTAGTTAAAATAACAAAAATATATATAAAATTAAGATTAAATGGAACACAAAATATAATAGATAGCAAAATAGAAGATTTGATGCTTGCGTATAGGCTAGCCACAACTCGCCCAACCCAATGATGTGGCAAAAAGCTGTGCATCGGTCTCTGTCTGATAACAATTTTATATCCAGTAATGCTATACCCGTCTAATCGGCACCTAATTTGATGGCTCCCGCCCTTTTTAAAAGCATCTCTAGTGGATCATGCAATGCAACGTCATTAATTTATAAATTTTTTATTTATAAATTTATTTTTTATTATAGATAAATTTATAAAATATTTATAATATAAATTTACTATTAAATATTTTATTTTTTAACAATATACATATAAAAATACTATATATATATTTTAAATTAAATATATTATTTTAAAAATAATTAATTAGTTTTTAGAAAAAGCGTATTATGTCTATCACATAATTCATTTATTTATTTTTATCTTTCTAAAATAATTTTTAAATCCATTAATATTTATTGATAATTTAAAATACCAATACAATAATATAGACTTTATTGAATAAAAATCAATACAAATTATAATGAACATAATTGAAATTGCATAAATAATAGAAGTGGAGACAACAATCAATAATATTTTTATTTATTGTATTTAAATACTACTCCCTCCGTTTCAGCCAAAGAGTCCACTTTTTTTTTTTAAAGTCAACATGTGATTAAATCAAATTAAAATTTTACACACTTTACTTATGCTTTAGGAAATAAAATTTTATTAATTAAAAACTATTTTAAGAATACTATGGATTGCAACTTTCAAAACTTTGTAAAAATCACTAAATTTATGTTAATTATCGGTCTAACTTCAACTAAATTGACCAAAAAAAGTTAAAACTGGACTCTTTACCTGAAACGGAGGGAGTAATACAATAATCTTGAACAAAATAATACAAATGTGTACATGGCTTAAAGTAGGGGTGTAAATTTAAACCGCCGAACCACGAAACCGAACCAAACCAAACCAAACCGAGCAGTTTGGTTTGGTTTTAGACTAGGGTGGTTCGGTCATGGTTTGCAAATTTTATAAACCGATCGATTTGGTTCGGTTTATGGTTTTAGGGGTGAAACCGAACCGAACCAAACCAAACCGTTAAATATATATATATATATATATATAATATTCTTGTATATATATAATATTATTCTTGTTATTAATAGTCATTTGATTTGTCTTGAAAATTTTGAACCATTTATGAAATCTTAAAACCTAAGAGTAAAGATGGTAATCTCACGCCTTTGTCTCTCACCTCTCTTTTTCTCACCTCAACACAATGTCGTCCCTCACCATTACCGTCATTGTCCCTCTCACCTTACTCTCCCTTCACCTCTCTAATATTCTTTCTCACACTTCATAGAACCAAAATATACTCTTAACCATCGTAGGATCTCTCTCGACTTTAACGAAATTAGTCTCAAATTTCTTCTTCTTCTTTTTAAATATTTGAAAATTGAAATTGACTTTTTCTTTTTCAATATCTCTTCGATGGTTTTGAAAAATAATTAATCAAAAAATAAATTTCTTTGAACCATAAAACCGAACCAAACCAAACCGAATGGTTTGGTTCGGTTCGGTTTCGAGTCTCAGGCGGTTTGGTTCGGTTTGAAAAAAATGGAACCGATAGGAGGCAATTCGATTTATAATTTTGGTATAAACCGAACCAAACCGAACCATTTACACCCCTAGCTTAAAGTGGAGACAGCACCATGCAGATGAAGCGGTTGATCTGCATCAACCTTTTGATGCCACCTCACCGCTCCACTATGGCTCCAGTTATTTTTACCCGTTGATAGGGCCGATAAAGCTTTGAAAAAGGCTCCATTGGAGCTGCTCTAACTAATTGTAATATTATTTTTTTATCTGTTCTAAAAAAATTATTTTCTAAATATTTAAAAAAAAAATTTACCACCTTACCTTAATTTTTTTTCTACTTTAATTATGATCACATCACAAAAGTTTTAAAGAAAAGTACATATTTTATTAATATTTATAATAGAGTTAATTACATTTTCATGATCCATGTACACAATCAAATAAAACGATTATTTAGGAACGGAATGAATATAAAATAAGGGAGATGCTAAATACAACGTCCCTAATGCGCTAAATACAACATCCTCCCCTGACAAAAATACTATTTTACTCATATTATTTGTTAGAGGACCGCCGCCTCAAGGTAACATTTTTCCTAGAGAGCACCACTTCTAGGCAACCTTCTTTCTAGAAGGTCGCCACCTCTAGAAGGCCTTCCAAATTAATATTATTTTTTGGGTTAATGACACCATTAGTTCCTCGACTATGGACTTTTATGTAATACCCTTAGTCTTCTTATGTTTATATGTGCTTACTTAGTTGCACTATTACCATGTTAGAAATATTCTTTTGTGCTTAATTGTGTAGCATAATAGTTGATTCATGCTTTGATTTGGAGTTATATTATAGTAGCTATTTGCATATTCTTCTATGCATTGTGACCTTTGTAATATTACAAGCTGTTCTTGGTGGACTTATGAGAGTGTTTTGGGACTTAGTTGAAGTTTGGATCAACTTGAGTTGGCTTGGGATGCTTAGAGATCACTTTTAGACTGCTTGAAAACACTTTGGTCTAGTTTACGGCCTTATGCGGCCGCATTATGCGAGCTCGTACTCAACCTTCGATTTTCTGGATTTTATGCGGCCGTCCTATGGGTCCGCATAAGCACCCGACAGACTCTTTGATTTTTCTTCTCTTTGACATTTTTGACCAAATGAGAGGCTCTCCTTGAACCACATCCCTTGTCCAACTTCAGCCTCTTTTTCCACCTTTAAAACACCTTAGAGAGTAAACCAAAGACTCTCATTTCACCCAAGTCCCACCATTGAAGCTAGAGAGTTTTATGTGGAAAAAAGGTGAGATTGGTGTGTGTCTTTCATCTCTCCAAGATTTAACCACTTGATTTCCAATTCAAGACCACCATTATGTTGCTAAGGATTAGGAGACCAACCTTCAAATCTTTGATTTCATCTTTGATTTGTTTAAGTGCATATTCTGGGTAAGTTACTAATTTCCTTTGTATGCTTAGAAACTATTGCATAATGGCTCTTGATTATACATGCATGACTTGTATACTTGGTATTTTCATGTCTAAATGATATGTTGAGATGTATAATATGTTTATGTGCTAAATGTTGGGTTTGGATGATGTTGCATGTTGAAGTTAAGTGCTCAACCATGAAATTGAACTAAAGAACAAGTTAGAGACTTAAATGGAAAATTTTGCATATAGCAATTATACCTAGCTAAATTTTGAGAAATATAGTAATGACTCTAAGAAGTTGATTTTAAGTAAGAGTAGCACTTACCAAACAACCTATTAAATTCCTATGAGAATTAGACTTCGTTTGGTAAAGAATTTTGTCCTATGAGTATTTGATACTGGTAAATTAAAAACTTGTAAATTAGCTCTAAGTGATTGTTTAAAGTTCTTGAAACAATACGTTTGATGATAATTTGTGGTAGAATGATATAATCTACTTGATATATATCAAGTTCACTACTTTTGAACTTGATGGTTATTTGCATGAGATGAGTATTATACCAACTTGTGTATTGCATTGAGTCCAACTGGCATTTGTTGATTAGTCAAGGTAGCATGACCTATATTCTTTACAAATCAATGTTTGTGATCGCTATAAGTCGCCGTATCGGAGTGCACACACGCCTCTTCTGTTGGCCACAGTTAAGAAGTAGCCCCATTGTTGTAGCAATATGCATGACTTTGGCTTGCTAGTAGAACTCGATGGGATTTATCGAGGACGTCGATACTACTTACATGGGTATCGAGGATACTTGGTTATTTTGTGTATTGCAGGAGCAACACAAGGATGGAGAAAGAGAAATGATATCCTTTATAATGTGGTTTATTTACAAGCACTTATGTGAACATCAAGGTGTTATGTGAATTATGTCCATGACAATTACATGTTCAGTTGTGATATGTAAATCGTTTTATCTTGCTATGATTACAGCTTGAACATTACCCCAAGTCATGTAGTTGCCTTTAGTAACTTATTGAGTTTCGACTCACCCCGTTTATTGTTTATATGTTTTTCCTTACATCCGAGCCAGCCTAGCGGTTCCCAGTGAGGTCGGTGAGATCACGAATAGCCGAATTTCGGTAGCTCTTGAAGCTCGTAATTAGTTTGTAATATTTTTTTGGTAAGGACGGTGGTTGTGTAAAGTTATGTAAACTTTACTTGGGTAGTATTTGTTCGTATTGTAAACTTTATATTCTTTTGGTAGCCGACATATGTATGTCATGCTTTTATATTTAACTTGTTGTTAATTCTGTTTCTTTCCCGAGCATGTTGTGGCTCGTGGTTTATGTTGTTTCTCCGGCATGTTATGGCCGTGTTGTAGTTAGTTATTTCCTAAGTCTTAGACTTGTGATTTTTGTTAGTTGGGTTTCGGCTGTAGTGTCGCCGAAGACTTGTTTAATATTTAATCAGGTTTTATCTTTGTGTTTTGTAATAAGTACGAATGGTTATGCCGCGTACTTTTCTCGTTGGTTTGTGTCGTTGTGTTTGTTTGGCGACTCAACCTTGGAGTTTCGTATAGAGATCCGGGTTGGCGCATCACATTTTCCATCACTAGTCCCTTAACAAATTTTTTTCAAATATCACTCCCTTGAGTACCAAAATTAGACACACTTAGTCCTTTTGTTGGATGCCGTTAGGATTTTTCCGTTAAGTCAGTCATGTATAAGTTACCTGACTTTTTTCTGGGCATTATTGAAATTTTACGCGAGGCACATGCCATTATTTAAGGGTGTTATAGTTATTTCATTACTTAAAGTTAGTCATGTGATTTATCCCCCCCTCTCTTTCTCTCTCTCTCTCTCACACACACACACACACACACACACACACATACACACAGAGCTGACATTATTTCCCTATCTATTTTGGCAAGATGGGAACACTTGCAAGTAAGATCGATGCTAAAGTGAGTAGAGCTGATCTTGAAGCCTCAGTAGCTCCGATGGACACTTACGTTGTAATAACGACAGACAAAGTTTCCTGGGTGGAACTCCAACCCGGATGAACAATAGAAGCAAGGCTCCGATACATACGGTAGTCAGGAAGCAAGGCAAATCGACGATACGGATGCAAAATTGATTAGCATTACAGAGGGTCATCCCCAGGGTTAATAAACAATAAACTTGGCTAGAAATCAAACTGTTTGGAAGTAATTAACTTCAGAAAAAATCGCTTATATAAAATCCTCAAACTCTTTACAAATCACGAAATTAAGTTAAGACATTTAACCCCCATGAAGAGGCAAATTTTTCTGCACAAATTTCGCATTAAACTGACCCCATTTAGACCTTTTTTGAGTCGTGTTGGGAGAAGAGGTCTCCAACTTACGAGTCACCCGTGAATGAGCCTACTACAAGCCTAAAGGGCCCGACTCCACATAGCAATTTAAGTGGCCATGCCCTACTTCAGTATATGTGCCATGGCGAGGTTCATCTGAAAACTGGATCGGCGTCGGAGGAGATCGGAGTATGTTTAAAACCAAAGCGGACAGCTCGCAGAAAATTCTAGACTGTTGACTGTCTTTTTTTTTTTATTGGAAAATTCTATCGGTTCATCCTTTGGTTGATTGGATTTTGTGGTGATTAAAGTCAATATTATTACAAGTGCAAAGGTGTAAGAGGGGGGATTTTCTGTTTGTTTCTATGGAAAATTTGAGGAGAGAGAAAATGAGAAAGTCCTGTTCCGATGAGAAAGAGAAAGAGAGAAAGTGGGAGAAAAAAAACACGTTTAGTCCTCTCTTTTTTTAAAGTCTTGTACATGAAATTCTATAAAAGACCTTAACCAGAGTCATGTGTTAGGCACAAGACTGACTTAACGGAAAAATCTTAACGGCATCCAACAAAAGGACTAAATGTGTCTAATTTTGGTACTTTAGGGATTGAAATTTGAAAAAAATTTGTTAAGGGACTGGTGATGGAAAAGTCCATAGTCGAAGGATTAATGGTGTCATTAACTCTTATTTTTTTTAATAATTGATTGCACTAAATGATGGGCCAAATAGTTTTTTTTTTTTTTTTGGTTGTTGTATTTAGCACCCATGTAAAATAATGTGACACCTTTGTTATTTAGTTGATTTACTTTTTAACTAATTGAGCAATCTATGAGATACCAAATTGGGTTAATGACACCACCAGTCCCTTAACTATGGTCGATTCTATCAGTAGTTCCTTAACGATTTTTTCAAATTTCGTTCCAAAATATCAAAATTAAACACGCTTAATCCTTTTGATGGATGCCGTTAATAAAATCTCTGTTAAGTCCCCATGTGCCTTGTATGTGCAATTAGTTAAGGGCATGAATGGAATTGCAAGGCCACCATTTTTAAAATCTGTTACAATTTCTCATTAAGTGGGGTTATACTGTAATTTCACAAATTTGCAGGGCGAAAGATGGTAAAATAGAAAAATCTACCCAGCAGTCCAGCACGTTTCCTTTCTCTTCCCCTTTGTCGGCGAGTGGCAACCGGAAAAGTTTCAGTTGAAAGGAGAAGTTCAATATCCAAACCAAGATTATTCAATTCCGAATCAGAAAATATAGGACTTAACCTGAATTAAAAACAAGATCGAAAAGTAATTTAAACAAGATCCAAAAGTAATTTTCGTTTGGCCCTTGCTCCAATTCCTCTGGCCTCCATGCCGCGCCAATTAAAGCCTCTGACACCCCACTCGTATCTGCTTCTGTCCCTTCTTGTTGAAGGAATTGGTTTGCTACTGTAGATTCAAGAGGCCTCTTTTGCAGTCCTTTTACGGGCGATTCATCAGATTTAGGGACGAAAAGAAACTCCCCATGCGTCCTTCCTTTTGAAACTACCCCTGACATTTGAGTTATGAAAACAGGTTTTGATGACTTAGGTACTGGCTAAAGGAGTTTTGGAAAGTTTCAATGAGGGCTTTGAGTGTGGCGAGATGGTGGGAGAGGTTGGAGAGGTGAGGGTCGTTGGAGAGGATGGAGTCGGCTTCGATTTGAGGTCAAGAAGGGCTTTAATGGCGGGCAAGATGGACTCAAATGATTTGGAACGCGGGTTGGTTTGGAGCTCGTGGGAAGCTTGATTGAGTGCTTCCAATACTTTGAGAACTTGCTGGGTCTCTTATTTGACAGCTTTGAATTCAACTTCCATGGAAGCATTCAGCCACGAAAATAGAGAGTTTTAGAGAAAGAAAGAATATGTGAGAGAGAGAGAGAGAGAGAGGTTGTAGTAAACCCAGTTTATCAATTAACCCTCAAACCCATCCCTCTTAGTTTTCGACACCGACAGTTTGGCTCGGAACTAGGGGTGGGGGAAGTGATGGGCGATAGTTTGATTGTTTAAGCTTGTTTTTAATTTGACCAATTAGTGTAATAATTACTAATCCTAATTTTGTGTGAATACTATTACTAATTCATGGACATCGGACGTTTTCCTTTTATAAGCACAATGAAAATAATGAAATTATGAAAGAAAATATTGCAATTTTGGGCCCAACATCAGCTGATTGCTTGCAGCGAGCTTGACAAATCCAATCCATAGCATAAAAACTAGTTGATTGTGTAATTTGTAAAGGATCATCAATTTTTCAATTTCTAGATGGTTAGTAATGGCAAAGTGTATTCCCTAGTCCATTACTCCTGCATCTTTATTTTTTGGTGGTACGGTAGCAGCCATCCTGGTCAGCTTGTGCGTTCCTCGAGTAATTCACATCTTTGAGTCTGTGAAACACACTCCATCCTTCCTCACCTGGCCAATTAAGAGGATTTGCCTCGAATAAACTCCTCAAGGTTTTTCTTGAAGCCCCTACCCGGCCCTTGATGTTACTCCACCAGTTAAGAATGTACGCGCTTAGCAAGCACGAAACACAGAAGGTGTAGCAAATGTGCTACGAACGAGTCACTAATCTTTGCATTGTGCATATACCCTTGGTCAGATGCTACTGAAAACACATCTAGTTTTTGAATATGGTGGAGGGCAAGGTAATTTTATCTGTGAATTAAGGAGGAAATGTCATGCTTAAGAATGCCAAGGAATGGAATGGGTGCTTCCATGTTTGGTCGGTGGGAAGATTGATCGGAATGGAATGAAAAAGTAGAGCAATGATCATAGATATCACCCTCATCATTATCAACCAAAACCTCAACCATCCGCATTCATTGAAGCCCACAATCCAATCTCAAACCCAGTTACAGAAAATACCATTGATTGTAAATTCTTGGGGGGTTTCCATAACAATCGAACAACTGCAGTAGACAAGGGAATACATGAAATGAAAATCCCTAGTTTGCTTCTACATTGTGCTAGCTATTGAAAGATAAAAAGTCATTTAACTAATCAAATTAAGTCATTTGACAGACAAGTTCTAGCTATATTTTTAGAATTATTAATAAATGATAAATTTCCAAACAGTTAAGCAAACTAAATTTCTTCTGCTTGTAATTATTTTTCAACTGATCTTGCCCAAACTAATCCAAGTAATTTCTGAATTTTAAATGTAACGAATGAATAACAAATGATTACCGATTTGAAACTAGCTCTAAGGGCAATGAAAAGAGCCCATGCAATTTTAAGCCTAAGCAGCCAGCGAGCCTGACAAAATTCAAACTAGGGATTTTTAAATGAGTAACATTAGATTCACTACTAAATATCTAATTATTTGCACATAGTACGTAACAACTAACATGGCATGCACGAAGCATTATTCTTTCTAAATTATTATCACCATTAAAAGAATATATAATCAATCCTAGCTAGCTACATGTACCTAATGAATATCTAATTTTATGCACAAAATGATGCTACATCTTGAGTTTAAAAGTGAAGTCAACAAGATAACACACATATGGGGTCACATTATTATAACAAAATTTATATCCATATCACTAATCTTTTCTTTCCATTGCAAAAATAATGTTCATTTTGTGAAATTAAGGAAGTTAATTTTACTACATATAAATATAGTAGAATTAAGATTATAGCATTACAAGTGCACCCACTTAAAAATACTCCTTTCGTTCTAAATAAATAAATAAATAAATATATATATATATATATATATATATATAATCTCATTTGACAAGGAGTTATATTTAAGGGATAATAACTTTAAAAGTCCCTTGACTATGACCAAATTCACCATTAGTCCCTCAACAAAATTTCGTGTAGTTTTCATCCCTACCACTTCAAATTTGCACGCCGGAAGTCCTTTTGATGGATGTCGTTAGTGATTTGCCGTTAAGTTGGCCATAGGCATCCCACAAGTGTTTGACCAAGGGCGAAAATGAAATTTCCTTTATCATCTTCTTCAAACCCCAATCCCAAAACATACACACACACACACACACACATACATTAGTTCATTGAAACAACAGAATTCACAACCACAAACTTTCCCATTACTAATCCCGTGATAACAGTAGCAATCAATACTTCTCCAGTTGTCACCATACCGGCTACAAATCTTGTCACTTTATCTCCCAATCCAACTACCAATCCAGTCACAATTATAAACCCAGTTGACCTTGCAACCAATTCTGGGTATAGAGAAAGAGCTACCATTGGCCATGGTCGCAAGAAGACCGCCTTCGAGCCTATCCTCCTTGTCGGCCGCCACTGCTTCACCGGCGTAGACATACGCATCCAAGTCAAAAGTGGAGGTCAAACTTCTCAGATCTATGTTATCCGTCAATCAATTGCCAAAGCCTTAGTCGCCTTTTACTAGAAGTTTGTCGATGAACAGATCTATGCTCCAGCGACAATTTTGAGCACTTGATCCAGCGAGACGATGGTCAAAATGGGCAGTGGAAGCGATGTACAATTGGTTGGAGATAACAATGGTGATGCTGACATTATGCGGACGTTCTCCGACGACAATGGATGTGATGCACTTGCTCTAGCGAGACGAGGGTTGTGGTTGTAGGCGAAGTGTTTTGGAGGATATGGAGGACAGGAAGTTGACAAGATCAATTGACCAGAATCAATATTTCTTGAGCAACAGCAGATCAAAGGAGCCTTTGAGCATTAATGTAGCGATGTTTGAACAACCTCTCATGAAGCTGACTCTTGCTGACATTCTTAAAGCCACAAACAACTTTTGCAAGACCAACATGGTTGGGGATGGAGGCTTTGGGACTGTTTACAAGGTCATGTTGCCTAATGGGAAGAATGTAACAGTCAAGAAGCTAAATCAATCTAAGACAGAGGGTCAACGTGAATTCTTGACAGAAATGGAAACTCTTGGGAAGTTATACATTGAAATCTTGTTCCATTTCTGGGTTACTCCTCTTTTGGTGAGGAAAAGCTGCTCGTATACCATAATTTTTTTATTGTTTAATTATTTATTAGGAATTTACCATAATATCTTTGAAAAATGACATGTGCAATACACATGATTAATTTAACAAAAATTTACTAACGATATCCATAAAAAGACTTTCGACGTGTAAATTTGAAGTGGTAGGGACAAAAATTGCATGAAATTTTGTTGAGAGACTAATAGTGAAATCGGTCATAGTCAAGGGACTTGTAAAGTCATTATCCATATATTTAACATGTTAGCTTACCATACTAGCAATAGTAATTAAGTAGAAATTAATTAGAGACTTAATAATTGTTTCATCCAATTGTCCTAGTCTTGGAATCCAGAATAAGAACAAACAAGAATAAAGCGACTCATATATATTCCCTTTACCAAAAGGTCCAAAACCAACTAAAATCCCATATCCTATATAACCAACCCTCTGCCACAACCCAACTATTCTTTCACAAATCACTCTTTTCTTCCACCCAATTATTAAAAGAAAAAAAAGCAGAATAGGACAACCATGAAAGCAAATCATACCTGTTTGTTCTTTTGTAATCTCCAACTGCATGTGCCATGAATTATTATTGTAGCAAACCTTTTCCCACCTTCTTCCATGTCTTCCTTAAAATCAACTCTCTATTCCTAACCTCTCTTACTTAAAAAAATCCATTTAGTCACCTAATTAGATATAAATTAGTAATACATAAACCCCAAATTACTAATAAAGAAAAAGAAAAAGAAAACCCACCATCCCGAGTTTGTTTCATGTGGCCTATACCGATAAGATACATCAAGTTGAGGCGCTCACAAACTAACTGGAACTTAGTAATCAATCGGGAAAAAATATCACATGAAAAAGTTTTTAAGGAATAAATTCGGATTATTTTTACTTGTTCTTGTCCTTGCCACTGGAGAAGATTGAGCCTAACCCAAACATGTTGGCAGAAGGAACATTCAAAACCGGGTTGACCCGGAAACCATTGTTGGTATTTCCATAACTTGTTTTCCTCAATGGGGGCTTCTGTGAAAACAGAGTCTTTTGAGAATGCTGCTTGTGGTTTAAGCCTTCCTTTGATGATGAAGATCGCTTAGAACTTGTCGATGAGCCGGTTGAATTGCTTCGAGATAAAATGGGTAAAGGACAAAGGGTTCGGGCGTACCCGTTACCGCAACTACTACTTCGCTTAAACCCCAAAATGACTTGGAACTTTGCTTCTCCTCTGTTTCTGGAATCCGTAATTTGGAGTCGACAGCATTTTGTTGATGTGTGTGTGGTGGCGGCAGGGATGATGCTGGTTTAATTTGAGGTGGGGTACAGGTGGTTTTCTTGATTTGGGTTGGGAGGATTTTGCCATTGGAGAAAAGCTCGTCGGCCATGGAAGGTTGTTGATCGGAGGTGTCATTAGTGCAGAAATTGAAATCGAGACTTGAGGAAGAGATTGAACGGAGGAGTTGTTCGACGGGGACGATGTCAGATTGGGAGAGATCATGAGAGAAAGAGATTCGAGGGCTCATTGCCCTACTGGAATTCTCGGAACAGAACTCTACTGCCATTGGAAAAAAATGGGAATTTAGTGGAATAAAAAAGGAATGAAGTTGGGTTTTATTTAAGGAATTGGAATCGGGAGCAGAAAATTCCGAAGCGACGGGATTTGGAAGGGAGTTTGAATTTCTGGGGAGACGAGAAATCTTATAGAGAAAATGGAGGAGTGACATCACATTGGTGTTAGGTTTTGAAGTAAACTTGAAAATGAAGAAAAGAGAGATGCTTTGGAAAAGTAACCAACAGAGAACTACTGGTTTGATAAGCGACTTTTGAGACGTGGAGGGATGAATCTTTGAATACAGAGAGTGAGTGAGAGAGAGAGAGAGAGAGAGTGAGATTTGACTATTAAATGATGATGAGTCAAGTTTAGGATAGGAGAAGGATTAGGTTAGTTAGGGGGGGTTTGTGTTTTTGGGATCATTTGCATGTAAGGTGTTCATTTCTTTTGTTTACCAATGGGAGAAAATGCCATAGGCTTAAATTTTGAATCCAAAATCTCTACATTTGTTGCGACTCGTTAGGGTTTTTATGATTTTTTTTTTTTGTTAAAATTCTCTTGTAAATAGGAATACCTTTTTTTTCTTCCTCTTTTGTTTACTTACATATTCACTAAAATCATTTACTTTGACTAGCATATGAGAAGTAGTTCACAAATCAATAATTCTTAATAATTGAACTTTTTCTTAGATAGTTAAAGTGATTGTAATCATGTTCGTACAAACCATCTTACGGACCAAACTAAGAAAAGAAAGAAGATTTACATTGTCATATCAACGTCGTCTTACTATACCATTGGATGTATCCGCTTTGATACGGGAATTTTATCGGAATGCCAATATGAAGAACCGTACTAAACCACAATTCAGAACTATCAACCCCAAATTTTCAACCAAGTCACTCAACTGTAAAATTCCTCGCTTTATATGACATTTATGCTTATACAAAATAACTTTGGAGAACTCTATTCAAAGTTTTAAGTTATGGACTTGAGATTTTTTAATAATTTTAGCAAATGGACTTGAGATTAATAATCATCTTGGTTTGCTTAAGTATTTTTGTAATTATAATCAACTTCAATGACACTAATATATTCCATAATAATTAAATTTTTCAAAGATAGACTCTTTGGGTGAAACGGAGAGAATATTTGTTTCTAGTTTACTTTAATGCTTTTTTCAATCGATGTTCTTATTAATTCATCTCTACAAGGTATTTAGAATGTCAATTAAGCAGCTAAGTATTTTTCTTAGTGAAGCCTTACAGTCAGAAGTATCTTAGTAAAAGTTAGTTTGACAAGTTTTATCCATTTGATTTTTGTTATTATGAACAATTTAAGAATAAAACTTGCGAAGACATATGTTTTTCTTATTTTTATAATGTTTTTCTTAATAATTTATACCTGCATCACTGTTTTTATTAGTAAAGTAATTAAATTGAACAAAACAATCAAACAAATTAAAATCTGTGGAAGCATCTATGGCTATGGCTGCACTGGCAAGTCAGCTTTCTTTACTACATACAAACATTAATATAATTGAATTGAATTTTTGTCCCCCCTCCCCCCTCTCTCTCTCTCTCTCTCTCTCTCTCTTTGGAATATGTCGTTACAAGTACTGACTATCCATTAAAAAGCTTCTCCAACCGTAAAAAAGTGATGAAGAAAATGATGGTATTATATAACTTAAATCTGAGTTATCTAAAAGCGTTTGTTGAAGCGTTTGAAAATACAATTTTAAAAATACGATTTTTAAAATATGAATTATTTAAAATGCAGTTTTTTTTATAAATACGTTTGAAATATTATATCAAAACGCAGCTTTTATTCCCTCTTGCGTTTTAAAATCTTTGGAAAAAGCTAGGAATTCCGGCGTTTTAAAACGCAATGCGTTTGAAAACGCGTTTTCGCCACAGATTGAAACACATTTTTACAAATAAGCGCGTTTTATCACTGCGTTGCAAAACGCTCGACCAAACGGCTATAAATTACTCTCTCCTACAACAAATAATTCATTATCTTATTTTGAAATGTTTTATTTTAAAAATTAATTTAATTTCTAAAATTATGTTTTCACTCTTAGTAAAATTTTCATCTCTATTTTTCAAATGTGATATAAATATATTGAATATGCTTAAAATTTTTTGTAATTATGATTAACTTTAATGATAATTATATATTTATTAATAATTAAAATTTTTAAACGTGTATTATTTGAGTGAAAATGAGGGAGTATAATACAGTAATTCATTCTCTTTCTTCTAATAGTTTCAAAGTCTCAACTCTAACTTTTCAGAATTTTGATTTTTAATAGAAAGAAAACACATGGCCACACACTATTGGCTCATATAATCACGAAAACATAAGAAGTCTAATTAAAAATCACAAAAACAATGTATTTTTAGTTCTCATCTGCATTTTAAATGACTATTATTAATTTCTTTTATTAATCTTAACTAACAATTTTGTGAATTTTAAATTTTTTTAATCTTTTGGTCATAGTAATACTAATTGTTTTGATATGCAACTCTGAGAGAGAGAGAGAGAGAGAGAGAGAGAGAGAGAGAGAGAGAGAGAGTTGGGGAGCTTAAGTCGAAATATATTCCTTTAAAGGTTTAATATATAATTTGGTCCCTGAACTTTAGACCTTTTTTTGATTCAGTTCCAGAACTTTGATATTTCTTATTTTAGAGCCTGAACCGCACTTTAAGCCTTACAATTCGTCCCTCAAGTGACAGCCGTGACTTTACACGTTAAAAAATATCTAAAATACCCTTACTAAATGCTGGCTTTGATTCCACGGTGGACAAAATTTGCTTAGTGGGAATTAATATTTTTTCTAACTAATGCAAACTCTCAGCTCTCTCTCTCTCTCTCTCTCTCTCTCTCTCTCTCTCTCTCTCTCTCTCTCTCTCTTCTTCTTCTTCTTCTTCTTCTTCTTTTGGGTTCTATCTTAGCTCTCTTCTAGCCAGAGATGTCTCAATTGTGTTTACAAACAAACAATTCTTCTACCCAACACCACCAAACAAACAATTCTTCCCCAAATTCCGACATGGAAAATCTTCTCAGCCCTCTCTTCAGTTTATTTCTCTTTCTCCTCCTCCTCCAATTCCCATATCTTTCTCTCTGTACTGATTACACTCCACCTGACCCCTACTTCATCAATTGTGGATCAAACTCTAACATCCAAGTTAACGGCCGCAACTTCCTCGGCGACGTCAACCCCACCTTCTTCTCCCTCTTTGGCAGCCAAACCAAGCACGTCACAGACACCAACCCATTTTTGGCATCTCATTAATCATAATTCTTCGCCAGAAAATACAGAGAGTGATGGGCAGAAACTCAAAAACTCTCATCTCTCATCTCTCTCAATTTCTTTCTCTCTCTGTTTGAGTGTGTGTGTGTGTGTGTGTGTGTGTGTGTGGGTGCAATTTCTATGTTTGTCATAGAGGTGGTGCAATGGCAAGGAAAGGTGGTTCATGCTTACAGTTGTCGGCGTTGCCGGTCACTATATTTGCTCATTTGCTAGTCATAGTCGTGGCGATCCTTGTCGTCGTTTGGCTTCTTGATTTCTAATAGATTTAAAAAGAGAGAAAGAAGAGAGATAAGAGATAGAGGAGAGAAGATAGAGAAACGAAGAGAGAGAGATGAGAGAAAGGAGATAGAATCCAGAACAAGAGGGAGAGAGAGAAAGAGAGAGACAAAAGGAGAGAGAGAGAGGAACCCAGATCTGTGCTCTTTTCTTTCACTCTCCCAAATGAATGTCAAAACCTATCTCTCTGTTTTTCCAGAACCTATCTTTCTATTACTAGAGCAATACCCCCTTCTCTTTATCAGTGTGACTATGTCTTCCGATTTGATTTTCTTTCCATCAGCCACAACAAGACATTTCCAATTCGCACACTTAGAGAGAGAAAGTGAGATTGTGTGTATTAATGTGTGAAAGAGAAAGTGGGAGGCAGGGCCGGCCCTGCTGCAAGGAAAGTGAGGCCTAGGCCTTGGGCCACCAAAATTTGTGCAATTTTTTGGGCCCCAAAATTGTGGGATCTAACTGTAAATTATCCAAGGATGAGGGGCCTCACTGAAATATCCCTTATCCCCTTTAAGCTTTAGACCGCACGCATTCACCAGGAAAGAATTTTTTTTAAAAAAACCCTCCCAAGTCCCACCTAACACCACACACACATACACACAAAATTTGTGATTTTGATGTGGATTTTAGCACAAAGCTTAAAGAGGCCGTTGATTGAAGCTAGCTTTTTAAATAATTTTTGGTAATAAACACACACTCTCTTCCCTCTTTAGTTTATCCGAAATTAGGGCTTTTGATTTAGGTTAAATAATTAATTTAAGTGATAAATTTGTATAGGAAAACAACATTTGGAGCTTTGTTTGAGCTTATCTTGGAACAATTTGAAGGTAATATCATATTTGTTAAAATTATTTTTTGGCTTGTTCATGGTTGTGTTTCTTGATATTCTTGAGCTTATTTCCGAAATTAGTGTTTTTTTATTTGAATTTTTTTTCCTTATTATTACTCATTTACTTGTGTGTGAATTGTGATGTTTGAAGATTTTTTTGGTTTGAGCTATTGTTGTGTGTATATATATTTTTTTGATAATAGAAGATTTGTTTGAATTATTATAGGTAGACCATAGACAAAATGTCATCACGAAAGTATCTTTGTGGAAATGAAAAAAGGAAGAAGAAGCAAAAGTAAGAACAATTAACGCAAGCTTTAAGTGGTTCTCTAAACAAGTATTTTACCTCTAGTAAGTTGGGTGAAAGTGAAACTATTTCTATTGAAAATTTGCTGCACTTCTTGTATATTGTTGACAAAGCTATCACCTTACTTAATGAAAGATTCAAGCAATTTCGTGAGTACGAAAGAAATTTTGGCTTCTTGTTTGATTTGAAGAAGTGCACAGATGATACAAGTTTGAAAAGTTATTGCAAAAATCTTTTAAATATTTTGACACATAACAGACAAGTTGATGTGGACGAGGATGATTTGTTTAAGGAGTTGTAGCTTGTTAAACATATTTTACCATAAAAAATAGGAGGACCGATCCAACTATTAAATTATTTGAAACGGAATAATGATTGTTTTCCAAATACGGAAATTGCTTATCGAATCCTATTGACTATTCCGGTTACAATTGCATATGAGGAAAGAAGTTTTTCGAAGTTGAAGTTGATAAAACACTATCTTCGGAGCACTATGTCTCAAGAATTCTTGAATGAGCTAGCTATGATATCTATTGAGAAGAACATGGTTGAAAAAGTTGATTATTCTATTTTGATTACTGATTTTGCTTCTAAATGTGCTAGAAGAGCGACGTTTAAGTAATATTTTGTAAATATGTCGTGCGTTATGCTCATGATTTTGGAATGAAATATTTTGTTTATTATTTTTTATGTCTATTTTTTTAAATTTAAGGAAATAAAAAAAATTATGCTACAAACTGGAAGGGCCCTGTCCGACATTACCGGCCTTGGGCCCCGAATTTCACAGGGCCGGCCCTGGTGGGAAGGAGGAGAGGGAATGAGAACGAGGAGAGGGATTGCACACTTCGATCAGCCACAAACTGTTCATCCAATTTCATCAACGTTTTAGCAGCGTAAGTTATTTGTTCGGTCGCCTCAATTTTTGTACCGAAAATGTGATTTTTTTGGCAATGATTACGACTAGACATGCCCAAACGGTTTGGAACCAGCTTCGAACCGAACCGAACCGCCCAAAACCGCATAAACCGAACCGTGAGGAACCGGAACCGTCTTCGAACCGGAACCGCCGGTTACAGTTCGGTTCGGTTTCAATTCTCAAAACCGTGAACCGCGGTTTGGAACCCGGGAACCGCCGGTTCCAAACCGTGAAAATCGCCAAAATTTAAATTTTTAATTTTGAAATTGCCTTGTTTACTCTATAATTTCAAAATGAAAAGTTTACAAAGCTTCAATAATTCAAAAATGCTTTGTACAAAGTTTTAAGATGAAATCTTTTTAAAAAATTATAAGAAAATATTAAAAAATAATTAAAAATTACGGTTTGGAACCGAAACCGAACCGCTTAGCCGGTTCGAACCGGAACCGGAACCGTGATTTGTCGGTTCGGTTACGGTTTATTGTCGACGGTTTTGAACCGGCGGTTTAGAACCGGAACCGGTGGTTCGAACCGTTTGGGCATGTCTAATTACGACGTAAGCGTCTTTGTATGAATGAGTTTTTGGTTATGAAATTGATTTGTTTGATTAATTGGTAAAAGATGCAAAAGATTGAATGGATTGGGCCTTCACTCACCAGAAATGTTGAAGCTTGCTACACTGATTCCCTTCTACTGTTTGCAAAATCAAGGCAGCGGTGTGTTTCTCATGGCGAAGGCAGAGAGTAGTTAGAAAGAAAAAAACATTAATTCTAACTAAGTAGGTTTTGTTCACCGTGGAATCAAGGTCAGCATTTAGTAAGGGCATTTCGGGTATTTTAGACAATTTTTTAATGTGTAAAGTGACGGTTGTCATTTAAGGGACGTACTGTAAAGCTTAAAATGCGATTCAAGAACCAAAATAAAAAAGTTCAAAATTCTAAAATCAAATTAAAAAATGTCTAAAGTTATGTTTAATTTTTTACTTTTGTATCATTATCCTTACTGAAAATACTAAAAGTGTGTGTAAATGAAGTGAAAAAAGGGAACAAAGTCACAAATCTACTTTGGCTTTTGATTTCCGTTGAACCAAACAAAATCTCAATAATTCTAAAGTATAGTCAGATACAGTCTTGTGCTTTAGCAGCTCATAAATTGAACTTATATAATTATCACAAATTCAACATTTTTTTAAAGTAATTTTAATTAAGATGAATGTTCATTTTTTTTTTACATAAATTTAGTAAATTTATCTTTGCTATCTATTACTCTCTCTGTTTTTGATAAAAAAATTACTATATTATTTTAAGATATTTCACTCAAAAGAGTCAACTTTCAAGAACTAAGTTTACGATCTCCTTAACATTTCAACCTTATCCTTCATATCTAGTATAAACATCTTGACTATACTCAAATATCTTTGTAATTATGATCAACTCTAACAATGCTTATTAATTTTTTAATAAAACATTTTTTAAACGTAGACTATTTGAGTGAAACAAATGGGGTAATATATATGTACACTTGCAATAGTACTATAACATAAACATTAAGGACATATATATATATATATATATCATATAATATAATATAATATATATATATATATGTATATATATTTATATATATAATATAATATATACATATACATATTATATTATATTACATTATATATTATATATATATATATATTGTATTAAATGACGAAAAAGTTAACTTGTTTATTTTTTATAAAAAAACTTAAAAGAATGATCACTCCATTTGAAGGAAGAAATATCATATATTAAGAGGGAAGAAGGTTTTATGTCCACTTGAGCTCCCTTGTTTCCTTTGGTCTCTCTCACTAGATAACTGATCCAACTGTATACAACTTTACATGCTCGGTCGCGCCATTTAGTGACTTGGCTTTTTATCGCGCTTTTGCCAAAGCGTAGGGGCATAAAGATTGTTTCAATGCTGCGGCAAAAAAAATTATGTTTTCAAAACGCAGCTGCTTTTTGAAGTGATATCTCAAACGAATTTATAAGAAAAAAATTGCATTTTAAAAACGCTGTATTTTTAAAACGTTGCGTTTTGAAAATGCTGCACCAAACGGACTCTTAATTTTGTAATTTTAGAATTTTTTTTGTAATAATGTAAAAAAAGTACTCCTTCTGTCTCAAAATAATTGTTTCCTTTCCTTTTTTAAAAGTGTTTTTAAGTCAATGGTCTATTATGTCTTTCTTATTTGTGAGATAAAAAAATTAATAAACACCACTAGTGATAAATTGAAAATGAGGGTGCACTAAAGGAAAATTACATGAAATCAAACAATTTTTTTAAACCTTGTGTATATTTAATAGAAAACACTTATTTTAAGGTGAAAGAAATAAGAGAAAAATAGAAAGAAAAAAAAGTTGTTTGGATCAGAGAGAGAAAAATCTAAAACCTCAAATCAAGTCACTGAACTCACACAAGGAGCACGGACCCTTAATGTTCTTCCAGATTTAATTTTCTTGGTCGATACAAAACTTCTCTAATATCAAACTTGCACAAATGACGTTGCTAGAGCTATTTAGTTACTCCATTCGTTCCTAAATTATCATTTGTTTGATTTTTTTAAATCGATTGGATATTTTTTATATGGAAATTTGATATATATTTTCTTATTTTTTAAAATTATAAAATGCATAGTTCGTAGTATTTTTAAAATACTATGAATTACTAAGGGCAGAGGCGGATGCACCTCGAAGAGATGGGGGGCACGTGATCCCACAGATTTTTTTTTCACCTTGTAAAATGACGTCGTTTTACGTAGTGATCCCATTAAATTTTTGTTTCATCCTTTGGACACCGCATGGTCGGCAGTAGAAGCAACAAAAAAAAAAGAAAAAAAAAAAAACTTATGGGTTACGGCAGCACTCAGCAGCAAGCCAGCAAGGAGAAGGTGCGAAGGAGGACTGGACACGATTCAGTCTCAGTCTCTTAGACGAGTACGATATGACGACGAGTCAACAGCGAAGGAGGAGACGAGAGTACGAGACGACGATGACGAGTCAACGACAAGGCTGTTTTCTTTCTCCACTCAAAAACCTCCTAATTTTCGTAGATTTCGATAACAAACACTCATTCTCTTCCCACTTTATTTTATTCGAAATTAGAGCTTTTTATTTAGGGTTAAAATTAGATGCATGTTTGATCCGTTCGAGTTTGCTACTTTGCTGCTGATTTGTGTTTGTTTTTACTAATGATGTGGAGTTTAGATGTATTCTTGGTCACTTGGTTTATTTTGATTTGAGTATTGTCATCCAACAAATTTGTGACCCTACTAAAAAAAATTTCTGGATCGGCTACTGACTAAGGGTATAATAGATAATTTAAAAATACACTATAAGTGTATACACTAACTTAAGATCAATTGCCCAATCAATAAGAGTATAATAGATAATTTGCTCAATGAATCTTTCTCAAAATAGAAAGGAGAACGTCTCAAAGTGAAATAAGAAAAACTTAATGCTTGTTAATGTTTTTTAACATATGCACTTATGACACAAATTAACAAAATTCAAAACTTAATTTAGTACTACTAAAATAACTTAAAAAACTAATTAATCATATCATTCATCATGATATAAATTAATACATCAACAAGGCCACTATCCATTGTTTCACAAATTGAAGGCCACTTATACAGCATGGAAGGTTAGGTGATAAAAAGGGTCCAATAACCCATTACACTTTTATATGGATTCTGCAATTGATACTCTTTGTAATTTTAATACAATATTAAAATTAAATCAAAATATTCTAATACAATAATATTAAAATTAATCAATCAGTAGAAAATTTTGACCTACAATGATTGCAAAAGACAAATAAATAAAGAGATAGTGTTGTCAATGTTAGAAATATATATATATATATATATATATATATATATATATATATATATATATATATATACAATTACAGGATTGAGAGTACAATTTCAGGTACAAAATTATACTTACTACTCCATTTGTTACTGCTTACAAGTCAGTTGAACTATGCAACGACGGAAAGCTACTGAAGTTCAGTAGCTGAGCTGCTGATGTGAAGAAGCTGCTCAAGGTTGAAGGCTGCTACTGATCGATGTTTACGAAATAGAACACATTTTCACAATCGATCTTTGTTATTAGACAAACGAATCACTTAGAGAATGATATGGCAAGTTGTATAATTTCCTTCACATATACACAATTTTCCGATCCATTGGTAAATATAAAGATTAGAAAAAATCAAAAAATTTCTTGTACCTTGAGTTGTTGAATAGCGATAAAAGACAGAAATTAATTAGAAATGCAGATAACCATATATAAAGAAGTACGTACGCATGGTGTGGGTAAAACTCTGTTTGACTACTTCAATCATGAGGAGTGTAGGAGGAAATTATTACAAAATTATAATAATTGAACAAAGATAATAACTAACCCATAGATTGCAAGATGAAAATCTCCAGTTGCATTGAGAGAGGACAAAGTTACGTTGGGGGAGGATGGAAAAAAGGTCACTTATTGTGATAATTAATACGAAAAATATATTCATTGATACAAATATATATGTATTAACTTATAAATATACATACTAATAATAAGCTTTATAATATGTATTACTCTTCTTCTAAATGTAATATGAGAAGAACTTTGAACAAAATAATATTGTCAATGAGATTTGAACACATCCTATTAAATATAAATATATATACACCTTAAACCAACTCAACCAATTATATTATATGTAAGGATTTTAAAAATATATTAAATTATTTTATAATATAAATCAACCAATTTTTATTTTTATAGTCAAATTATGGGTCTCATATTTTTATTTGAGACGTCCTAAAATAATGTCTATAATATGTGATATATACCAACAAAAATCTAAATCATTTCATCAATTTTTTTTTTATATTTTTGTAAATTTCTTTTTCACACTGATAGTGTGTATAAAAAAAATGTAAATATAGTATCTAACTAAACATTTTCTAATCATTGAATGATCTTCAAAAATTATTTTAAAAAATATAATTATATTAAATCCTTATACAATTTTCTTTTGTTCAGAAAAATGTTATCTTTATTCAATATGTCCTAAAGTCGATATTTTATTTTTAATTTTGTAAAAAATCTTCAAATATATGTCTAAAATATCTTTATTAAGTTCAAGATGAAAAAAAAAAAATAAATCCAACAATTTGATATAATTAAAGAATACTTTTTTTTACCAAATCATTAAAGGATACTTAAAAAATGTATAGAAATGAAAATACATATATTGATCACTAATAAAAAACACTTATTATGAAATAAAAATATTATAATAAACGACCACCAATTTACATTTATTAACAATACTTAGCTTTGGACCGGTTATAGAGCCTATTATTATAATAAAATTAAGGTCAAACTATTACCTTGCTTACCCAAACAGTTACCTTTACCCAAGCACTTATCCTTATCCAAACACTAACCCTCCTATCCCAACAACTACCACATTTTCCACCAACATCTCATCCCCATATACCTATATCCCATGTCCAAACACCAACCATACACCTCTATATCCAAAAACAATTCATCAATTGACATCTACGATCAATGATCCGAGAAATTATCTTCCCCAAGATCCCACATCAACTTACACCCAGCATGTGGCATATGGAACACAAGGAGGAGTGACTAATATGGTCCTTCCATACAATTTTCCTCAAGTTGGAAAACCTCTTGCAACAGAAACAGTTGATATCACTGATATAGGGACTCCAAGTTCTACAGAGGTCAGAGAATTGAAAGATATGATTTTAAAAGTCTTGAACAAAGGTGAGTTTACCGCACGAGCAATGACATTGCAGCCTGCTGTTATCCTGCCACCAAAATTCAAAATGTCTGATATCGAGACATTCGATGGGACAAGTTGCCCTATTGCATATTTGAGGTCTTATGCTCATGTTATGCAGCAAAGATGGGCAAACTTTGAGACAATAGCTTCCAATTTTCACTTGACTCTTATTGGGGTTGCTAAACAGTGGTTGATGTCAATTGATAGCATTACAATCGCTACTTAGGGCAAGCTTCTTGGTAAATTTCAAGAGGTACAAAGACAATAGCAATTGGGGAAAGAATTAATAAATAAATAAAGGTACGTAGAAAATATAAAATGAGATAAAGTCAAACTTAATACGTATTGTTAAACCTATTATTATTAGGTATTTAAAATAAAAATATAGAATATAATACAAAATTGAGTAATATAATAGTAATCATCAATAATTAATGAGATAAAGTAACCAATGAAAGCTTACCTACATATATTTCAAAAACTCTCTCTGTTCCACCCAAATAGTTTATGTTTAAAAAATTTAATAATTAAATAATATATAAGTATTATTAAAATTTGTCATAATTACTAAAATACTTGAGCAATGTAAAATGTTCATATTAACTACGGAAGGTAAAGTTAAAAAGTTTCTGAAGATTGTCTGTATAGTAGACCTTTTCCTTTTGGACGGAGGAATTATTAGATTGTCATCATATAAACAAAAGCTGAATATTAATTTGGCTTTAATATAGAATATAATACAAAATGGAGTATATATATATATATATATATAATATCCATTGTTGATGACCAAAGGGGTCAATGAAAAGGGAAGGATAAGGCATAAAGCCTAAAGGCCCCTCTTATTACACTTTTTCGTCGACTGTTCATTGCTTTTAATCTTCTCTCTTTTCCTATCATTGGCAACTGGCCATGTGACTAAACTCTAAAAGAAGCAACCAATAACATCATGCAACAACCTCATTCGTCCTTAATTTGTCTACATCGCCCACGCTTTAATTAATTTGTTCATCCTTTTTTGATTTAATTTCATCAACTTTTTTGTTTTGTTTTTTATCTTCCAATTAATCTTATCATTAAAACACTTATTGTACCCCAAAACAAAACAAAACAAAAACATGTAAACTCATCGCAGCACAAATCAACCGCACCGGAAGAAACCAAGAACAAGGTCGTTAACAATTAATGGGTCACTGCCTATCGAGTGAGTGCCGACTCAACCGTCAACAGTGTCGATATATACATCCAACACATGTTGGGTCACTGCCGAGTGAGTGCCGACTCAACCGTCAACAGTGTCAATATATACATCCAACACATGTTGGGTCACTGCCGAGTGAGTGCCAACTCAACCGTCAACAGTGTTGATATATACATCCAACACATGTTGGGTCACTGCTGAGTGCCGCGCCTCAACAATGTCGATCGATATATACATCCTAGCTATATCTACCTTAACGATATATATAGTATTAATAGAAGGATCGGCCATTATACTTGTACGTTACTCGCTACAAAAAATGACACTCTTAACTTACTAACATCTCAATCAGGCTTCAATCATCAAAATTTGAGTTATTTATTTTGCTTTTGGGTAGGTTTGATCATGGAGTTGTGGTTAGGAAACTAGCTTACTGAAATGAAAGAGATAGTAAGAGATTATGGATTAATAAAGTTGAGTATGACGAGCATAAGATAAAACGACCTATCCAAAACAAAAGGTAGTCTATATATATATATATATATATATATATATATATACTCTCCATTCCGGATAAATATTTTTAATTTTTATTTTAAAATCTCAACTAATATTCCTAATGTAAACGTTCTCCACCATTATTCTCAATATACCCTTAAAACTTCATTTAATATAACACATCCTAGAAAAATGCACTTATTTATAAATAGTGAAACTCAATTAATGTTTATGTATATTATCATCAAAAAATATTTTACGAACATCTTTAATTACGTTCTTAATTTTTATACTTTGTCAATTAAAAATATTTATCCGAGATGGCTGTCTGGCGGGCGGCCGGGGAAAGCTTGTGTGGTCTCTTTACAACAATGAACAATGGGACTGATCTACTACTATTACTACCTGCATTGTAATTTGTATAGCAAGCAAAACTCTTGTCTCTTTCACGTGGGGTTTATTCTATTCTACACATGTGGATGTCTGTGTTCATTACTTTTACTTTTTGGACGACTCACAATTATTTGAAGCAATTAACATGACCACATTTATACTTTAATTACTACTTTCACAAGAATTCAATTATTTGAAACATAACATATCTGTATAACGAACCCAATAATTTGGTTCGATAAAAGTTCTTTTAAAATTAAGTTTTTAATAATCAAATCAAGCTTGAATTGATGGAATTAAATTAATGAATACTAAAATTCATGAATCTTAATCTTTACATAAGAATTACCCAAACAATAATCTGGGACGAAGCGTGCGAATCCATGAGAAGCGATGTGCTTGAGTTATGCGTCTTCCAATTGACGCGTAGTATCTTAAGCTTTCTCGCTAATGGACGGCAGAGAAAATATTGAACCCTACGCTCAATGGGACCATAACCTTTATAATATATTGACCTAATTATCAACCTACCATTATGAGTTGACAATTAGCTCCCTTTAGGTCTCTACACATATTCAATAAAGCCCCATACTTATTAAAAGATGACTTAGACCCATATAACTTAGTAGATCACTTTAATTAGGCCTATTAAATTTAAATAACATGAAATATACGATCAGTTGCAGCATACACGTCGTATGCACAAATGCACATATTAACCATATACACATATATATAAGTCCATAAAATTCTAACAATCTCCCACTTGGACTATATATATGTGCATACGTATAAACCTTAGAATCGTATATCACATTATATACTTTAGTAGCTCGAGCAAGCCTTTTGCTTTTAGTCATCTTAAACCAATCCTGTCCATTAGTCAAAATTAACATAAGGATCAAAGAGGCTTTCGTTGCATTTATCGCAATTGGACCCATCTATGGTCACATGTATTAACATAACTAACGACATGGATCAAGTATGGATGTGTAGCATGAAAATTACATGTAATGTGATCTTCACATGTCTATCTCCAACTGGTCCTGCCTTAGCCCGTATGAGATCAAATGTAACATTCGAGGTTTGAATCTTGAACAACTTTATACTTTAACAATAATCCAAAAGCGTAGAATTGTCATGACAATGAATCATAAATGTCGAGCAAATACATAATATAAACTCCCACGAACCTATGCATAATCCAACTATAGAACACCCATACGAGCAAGTATGCTCGTGAAAGACCTGGGTGTCAAACCCTTAGTGAGCGGGTCCACTATCATGGAGTTTGTCCCAATATGCTCAATACAAATATGACCACTCTGAATTCTTTCTTTAACAACAAAGAACTTGATATCTATATGCTTAGATTTCAAGAGCTCTATGCTCCTATTATTATTTGAGTAAAGGATGAGACTTATTGTCACAAAATAACTTTAATGGTCTTTCAATACCATCTACTATTCGCACCCGGTGACAAAATTTCGCACCAAACCCCTTGATTTGATGCCTCGTAACATGCTACAAATTCGCTTCCATGGTGGAAGAAGCAACGAGTGTCCGCTAACACTCTTCCAAGAGATTGCTCCTCCGGCTAGCAAATAAATGTAGCTGAAGTAGATCTACGACTGTCTTGGCATCCCGCAAAGTCGGAATCGAATACCCAATGATCTCAAGTTCATCCGACCTTTTATATGTGAGCATGTAATCCTTTGTTCTCTCGTAGGTATCGCATAACCCTTTTGGTCGCTATCCAATGTTCCTTCCCTGGATCTTGAGGTATCCGCCTAACACTCCAACAATGAATGCTAGATCCGGACGAGTACGGACACGTGCATACATCAAACTCCCTACACCAAGCATAAGGAATATCTTTCATTTCTTTAGATTCAATTTCATTCTTGGGGCATTGATTGAGACTGAATCTATCTCCTTTAGCAACGGAGTATCACCGGTTTACAATCCGCATGCGAACCTTTTAAGTACTTTTTCAATATATCCCTTTTGTGATAATCCAAGAATACCCGAGAACGATCTCGATGTATCTTGATTCCTAACACAAAAGATGCTTCACCAAGATCTTTCATTTCAAATTTCTTTGATAGAAATTTCTTAGTTTCATGCAATAAGTCTATATCATTAGTGGCAAGTAGGATGTCATCCACGTATAAAACCAGGAAAATATATTTGCTCCTACTGAACTTATGGTATATACATTTATCAACTGTATTTATCTCAAAACCAAATGATAATACAACTTGATGAAATTTGTGATACCATTGTCGAGAAGCCTGTTTGAGCCCATAGATGGATTTCTTAAGTTTGCAAACCATTTGCTTTGAATCTTTCGAAACAAAGCATTCTGGTTGCACCATATAGATTGTTTCTTCAATATCACCATTGAGAAACGCAGTTTTCACATCCATATGAAGTAACTCTAAATTGAAATGTGCCACTAGTGCCATAATCGTTCTAATTCTTCGAAGAAACTGGAGAGAAGGTCTCTTTATAATCGATGCCTTCCTTTTGAGTAAATCCCTTAGCGACTAGACGTGCCTTATATCTTTCTACATTGCCTTGTGAATCCCTCTTGGTCTTAAATATCCATTTGCAACCAATAGGTTTCACGCCTTCGGCAATGGGACAAGATCTCGACGTCATTGTCTTTCATTGATTTGATTTTCTCATTCATGGCATCCATCCACTTTTGAGAGTTTAAACTTTCAATGGCTTGACGAAAGGTGATTGGATCATCTTTCATCACGCCAATGTTTGCCTCATGTTCATTGAGAAATACTATAAAGTCATCTGGAATTGCACTTCTCCTCTCTCTAGTGGATCTCCTTAAAGGCATTGGTTCTTGAGGTTGTTGAGCTTGTTCCTCATGAACAACCGGTTGACCTATGTCAAGGGGAACTTCAACATTGTCTTGTTGTTCCAAATGTTGTTCTTGAACCGTGTTAGGAGTAAGATCCTGATTATGGTCAAGGACAACTGTAGGAAGAGGAATAGTAACCGAATCCTCTTCAAAGACAAAGTCTCTTACCTTATCTCCCCCCCAAAGCTCAATATCCTCAAAGAACCGAACATTTCGTGTCTCAAAGAAAGTTCTAGATTTTGGATCATAGAACTTGAAACCTAGTGATCTTTCAGAATATCCAACAAAATAGCTACTAACCGTTCTTGAGTCCAATTTCTTTTCATTTGGCCTATAAGGCCTTACCTCACTGGACAACCCCAAATATGTAAATGTTTTAAGATAGGTTTCTTGCCCGTCCATAATTCATAAGGGTTTTGGTCGTAGCTTTTGTCGGAACCCTATTAAGGATATAAACTCAGTCTTAAGTGCTTCTCCCGAGTGAATCGTAAGGTAGTATGACTAATCATACTTCTTACCATATCTTTAAGGTCCTATTTCGTCTTTCACTACACCATTCATGCTAGGTGTACTGGCATGGTGTATTGTGGGACAATTCCACACTCTTCTAGGAATTTGGCAAAAGGCCCCGGACGTTGTTCACTGAACCGTCATTTCGCCGTAGTATTCTCCACCACGGTCGATCGACATTCTTAATGGTTTTGCCATGTTGGTTTTCAACCTCGGCCTTAAAATTTTGAAAACGTCCAAAGCTTGAGATTTCTCATGTATTAAAAATAGGTAGCCATAACGAGAGTAATCATCTATGAACGTTATAAAATACTTGGCCATTCCACGAAGGTGTGGGAAATGGTCCACAAATGTCCGTATGTATTAGTTCTATGACATTCTTAGCTCTCTCGGCACCTAATTTTCTCTTGTTTGTCTGTTTGCCTTTAATACACTCAACGCATATTTCGTTTCCAATGTGTCAAGTGTATCGAGAATCCCATCGACACAAGCCTTTGAATTCTTTGTTTTGATATATGACCTAAGCGCTTGTGCCATAATGATAAAGAGTTCTCGTTTGTTAATTTTCGTTTAGTGCCACGTGATTCAACGTGCGGTGTTAATTTTCATTAAATGAGGTAACGTATCAAGCAAATATAGGTTATCATGATTTGATAAAGTAATTGGATCCAATAAATTTAGAATCATAAAAGAGACGACATCCATTATTTCCAAAAGAACAAACATATCCTTCTTTGTCCAAAATAGAAATGGAAACCAAATTCCGTCTAAAAGACGGTAAACATGTGTCTCAAATAAATCCAAATAAAATCCGGTCTTAAGCAATAACCTAAATGTTCCTATTGCTTCAACCTCTACCGAATTGCCCCCACATAGATGAATCTTTCAAAGATCACTTGGCTTCGACAACTAAGGCAACCCCGCATAGACACACTTATGTGAGTAGTAGCACCGAATCTAACCACTAAGTATGTCTAGGCACTGAAACCAAATTAACCTCAGAACAAACAAGAATGAGAGGTTTACCTTTCTTCACGCGCCAAGCGCGGTACTTAGCACACTCTCTCTTCACATGAGAAGGATCCTTACAAAAGAAGCAACTCATTTCCTTATCTTGTCCTTTGGACACCTTCTGTTGCTTCTTCTTTGGGTCCAAGTCCGCAGTTTCCTTACCCTTCCTTTTCCTGATGGTGCCCGAGGAAGATGTTGCCAAATGAGCACTTTCTCGTCTTTTCATGTCTCATTCTATCCTCTTCTTGTGCACAATGTGAAATGAGCTCGTTAAGAGTCCATTTCTCCTTCTGCAATTATAACTGACCACAAACTGAGTAAATTGTGCAGGAAGAGATATCAAAACTAAATGAACGAGCAAGTCATCAGACAGCTCTAACTTAAGGCCCTTTAGTTTTGATGCCAAAAGAGACATCTCCAAAATGTACTCCCTTATGTTCCCTTTGCCTTTATACTTCATGGAAACAAGACTACGTAAAATAGAACTTGTTTCCGATTTTTCATTCTTGGCAAAGCGCTTTTCAAGCTCCTGAAGGAACGTTGTCGCAACCTTTTCCTCGGACACAGTGCCCTGAATGTTTCTGGAATTGCACGCCTCATGATCATTAGACTCATGCGATTTGAGCGGTCCCACTTTTCCATTTTGTTAGGTCCACGGTGATATGCTCGGTGTATAGGCTAGAGGGGTGAATAGCCTATACTAAGTTTATTAAAAACTTCATCCTATTTTAACATTTAAGTTGAAGGCATGAATGAAATAATTAACATAAATAGGTCATCTTTAGTTCTAACAACTTAGCCGAGCTTTGTTATATCGGACAACTTGGATCGGCAGATTTGAAGAACATGGAAGGAAGATGTTGTTATAGATAAGAGTTTGAGCACGGAAGAATAAGCGACTTAAGTATACAGACAAGATTGAAGTAAGCTGTAATTGTTTGTGTACAATTTTAGCATAACAGCTTAACTAAAATCTTATATTAGATGCATCACTTACTTTCTACAACCGATTGCACAAGATATATGAAGTTATAGAGGAAAGAGAAATAAATGAATGTATCAAAATATAAATTATATTAAAATTCACAGAGGTTTGCTCAAAGGCAAACATGCTTAGTACATCAACCTAGACTCTCTAACCTAACAATCTACTTAAGAAAGAAAAAGGAGAGATTAAGAAAGTGAAATCAAATCTCTCGAAAATACATTAGAAGATGTATTCAAAACTGATTGAGATATCTTCCTGTAGTTTCAACTCGATAGATTTGTTGTGAGAAGACAATATTTGGCGTTGTTCAAATAGCAAGTATTTGAACAACCGAATGCTAAGCACTCGGCCAAAAGTGATGACAATTTGTTGCACAATCGACACAACTTATAATGTAGTATAAGTCCGCCGATATGAATGCAATGTGGATTTTTAGGCTCGCTCTTCATCGGACATCTTCAAGCTTGATCGGTCTTCAACGAATTGCGGGAAGGCTTGGTCTCTTTCAAGATTTGAAGTAAGATCAAGAGACCGAGTCTTTCGAAGGGAGAAAGAACTCAAATCAAAACTAAGTTTTTGATCAAGCGGGACTTCTCGGCCTTTGGAATTTCGTTTCTCTCGTACACAAGTGTTTATTCTTACATTTGTGTTTCTCACTTTGGGTGTGGTATTCAGATTGAACGAATGAAGATCGATTTCAATACCACGACCTCTCACAAGTATTTGCATACGTTCCACTCTTGTGATTGTGAGAATGAGAGTCTTCTTATATAGGTTGGAGAAGATGAAGAATTCGTTGGAGCATTAAATGAGTCCGCCCGATGGAAAATCGAGTCTTTAATTGCACTAGAGTGCGTCGTTCAAACTGTTCGACAAAGACGGTCCGTTAAGCTTTTGTCTTGAATTTGGTCCGTAAATTAGGGCGATGATTTTGACTTGTCATGCTTAGCCCGGGATGTAGCGCCTTGTGTTCGTCCTTTTATAGAATATAGTCTTGAAGTCTGGACTTTAAACACGGAAGAGGAAATGTCTGGATAATAGTGAAGGCGCAATATCGATGCGTATCTTTGGCTTGTCACAAAGATCTTGTAACGGATCTATTTTGACATGTAGCGTTCGATCAACGACCGATGTTCCTGCGGGATAATCGCCTGCAGTTTGTTCATATAAGGACCTTGGCGAGATATTGAGATCTACCGATGTAAGAACCTGGCCAGTAGAGTTTGCGATGAGACATTTTGGAAGGAATGTCTCTGGTGAGACATTGCCGATGAGCACGTCTGTTGGCGCATGAAGAGAGCTAATCCATATTAAAGTTGTCATCACTTTGGT
Organism: Platycodon grandiflorus; assembly: GCA_016624345.1. NCBI lineage: Eukaryota > Viridiplantae > Streptophyta > Magnoliopsida > Asterales > Campanulaceae > Platycodon > Platycodon grandiflorus. Next base: position 43,660,949 of record CM028361.1, read on the forward strand.
AGGACAAAGACTCGGATATGTACAAAGACTTCCTAGTCTAATGACCTATGCATTGTTTCACAAGCGCCACACTAACCGGCACGCACCCTTTTAGCCACTTGTGAAACATGCGTTGTAATGGGAACAAGCAAATCACCGTGTTGGAATATGCATACATAGATATCAGCTGATTTAGGCATATTCCTAACACATTTCCCTCTTTTCATCAGAGGTACTTGAAGCTGAAAGATCAGTGGGACGCTGCTCCCGTAGTGCAAGGTCTAGATCCATGCAACCGAGAACAATCATAACGTTCTCTTTCCAGTCCTTAAAGTTGGTACCATTAAGTACCGGAATGGAGTTGATATTAGCAGATACAGTTGCAGCAGATGTATTAACTGAACAGAGAATGAAAATAAAACTAAATAAGCTCACATAAACTAAAACAAAACCTTAAGCAGATAAATTTAAATAAATTCAAAATGACCATTCCCATTACAAGAAAATCGGACAACACTAATCCTAGTCTTTTGACGAAAAATTAATTTGCAAGTGATTTTCTTGGCGTAGTAATCAAACATTGACAATAAAATCCAATCAAATGTTGAGCCTTTCTTTTGACCGACCCAACACCCACAGGGATACCTAATAATCATCACATGTTTACTACCACAGGTGTATTTGATTTTCTGCCAGACGATAATAACCTTCCTTTTGGCCGGTCATTACCCGCATAAAAAACGCATACACAAACATCTTAGCAATTCAAAATTAAAAAAATATAAAGGAGAGGTTACTTTTGTAACATGATGCATCAATTAATTAATATGAACTACCAGACATGTTCATTTTGAATCTAAGACTGAATCCATGATATGTGAATCATGGCAAATAAAATATAAAGCGCATAATCAAGGTCATTTCTCATAAATTCATATTAATAAACATTTAAAATAGGCATTTGTTTTATAATAATGATTAAATGAACTTTAATAAATCATTAAAATAAAATAAAAATATGCATATAGAATGTGACAAATTGCAAAACTATTCTTAAACAGTAGTATTACTTTACAATTTAATCCATGAACTGTAAAATAACTGCATATATGTCCCTGAATTTTAACCAAATTCAATTTAGTTCTTGAACTCTATTAAAAACAGTTTAGCCACTGAACTAAATCTGTATTGCAACTAAGTCCCTGACCTATATCAGAATTACAGTTTATTTCCTTAGAGTTTGCAATACAACAATTTAGCACCTGGATTATATCCATATTATAATTGAGTCTCTGACCTATGCCAGATTTGCACATTAGTCCCCGTGTTTTGCAGAAAAGGCCAGGAGGCCTTCTTCTCCAATCAAAATTTCAAAACAGCCCCTAGGGTTTTGAAGAAAAGCCCTATGGCCTTCTTTCCCAATATTTCGCCCAACAGCTTAATTAGGCCTAGGTTATTGAAGCCGTCACCCATGGCTTCTGAACACCCAAAATAAAAACAGCCCAGATCTATACTATCTTGAAAAGCCCAAGCATGAATTGTGTGAATCCATGGAGATCAAGGGCCAACAATTGCCGCTTGCGCGGCTGTGAGGAGCACACCGAGAAGCGGCGACTTTGCACACTGCGGTGGATGTGCTGTGTCCGCTGAGGGGGCTCTGTGAGTGCTGTGTTCGATGCGTGTGGGCTGCTACCGAAGGTGAGAAAAACGGGAGAGAGAGAGACGCACTGAGTTTTATTATTATTTTTTTAACTTCAAAGGCTTAATCAAAAAAAAAAATGCTCTGTGATGGCCAAGGCAGTGCACGATAAGAAACCAAAAAAAAAAATTGTTCAAACTATTCACTAAATCCATTGACAGTGGACAATTATAGCATACTAAATCAAAATAAAATTTTGAAACCCTTCTACGCTTGAACCGAATGATTCAGAAAATATAAAACTCGAAAACGAAATTTCAGATAATCTTAATGTGAAGTTGCTCTGATACCACTTGATGGAATTAAATTAATGAATACTAAAATCCATGAATCTTAATCTTCACATAAGAATTACCCGAAACAATAATCTAGATTGAAGCGTACCAATCCATGAGAGCGATTGTGCTCGAGTTATGCATCTTCCAATTGACGCGTAGTATCTTTAGGCTTTCTTCGCTAATAGGACAGAGGGAGAAAAGATTGTAACTCACGCTCAATGGGGATCATAACCTTTATAGTAATAGTTTGACCTAATTATCAACCGGCCCATTATGAGTTGACAATTAGCTCCCTTTAGTCTCTACACATATTCAATAAAACCTCATACTTATTAAAAGATGACTTAGGCCCATATAACTTAGTAGATCACTTTAATTAGGCCTATTAAATTTAAATAACATGAAATATACGATCAAGCTGCAATGCATACACGTCCGTACGAAATGCACATATTAACCATATACACATATATATAAGTCCATAAAATTCTAACATGAACGAATTTTCAAGTTAGGGTTAAAGCTATTCTATTTAAAAAACCATGTTACTTGAACTTGGCTCCATTAAAAGCTCATTTGTACTTGACTCAAAAATAACTATGTTTGAACACCTTGTAAAGCTCACCTCAACAACATTATCAAACCAAGCTTGGATATTTAAATGTTCAATCAACTCAGCTTGTTTTCTGCCCTATTTTCAAGCTCCATTAGACATGATTATACACGGGTCAAATAAGATTAGGCCCTCATAATTTGGGAACACAGAGGTGCAGCGATAGACTTCTGCAGCTCTACAAGCTTGTACTTGATACTAGGAAAAATTGCGGATCAGTCTCCTTTAAACAATTTACAATCGCTTAAGTCCACTATAATTGTTTTCAATAGCTTAAATTAATTTTAAGCAATAAATTGACTTTTTGTTCTAAAATTGCCCCGTAACAACAAATGACGTTTTTTAAGTGTAAATTGTACAATGTCACGTATGCGTTGTGCATCATTAACATATTTTGTGATTTTTGTGTTAAGAAATGTGCATCATTAATGTAATTTTGTGAATTTGTGTTAAGAAATGTGCATCGTAAAGTATAATTTTGTGCATCGTCAATCATACGTATTTTTTCGTATAATGTGGGGAAAATTATATTTTTGACCAACGTACTAATTGGGGATTCCTGATTTTACCAACATACTTTTATTAACCCAAATGTGACCAACGTACTATCAATTTTGTGCCAATGTTGACCCTGCCGTCAAACCTCCATCCAAAAAATTAACGGCTATGGTAAAAAAAAATTACATTAACGGTAAAGGGTCCAAAATAATACTTGTGGAAAATGGGGGGCCCACCAATTTTTTTTTCTCTCTCAATCTCCTCTCGCTTCATCAACCAAAACACGGAGATAGGGTCTCCAAGCAAGTGATGGTTTGATGTTTCATTTTGGACCCCGCCGCCGGGCCTTCAAAACCCTACCCTCCTCCATCCCCTATTTCACTTGTTCAATCTCCACATGCCGATTCTTCACCATTATTTGCCGATTCTTCACCATTATTTCCTCGTTTACCATTTGTACTCAACTCCCACCACACCATTCCTCTCTTTCGCACCCATTCCAATATCCATACCCTAACTCCATACCAAAACCAGGACCAAGACAAATCCATCCCCTCAATTATCTCAAAGACTCCCTCGATTTTCTAAATCCCGAGCCCTTTTCATCCTAAACTCCTCATCATTAATCAAAATGAACCTAAACCCACAATCCGTCGTGCGGTTCTTCAAAGACCACGATTTCTGACGCCCAAATTCGATCCTCGGCCACCTGTCTCCCCAAGATCCTCTTCTCCAACGTTAACGAATCCCTCAAACCCGAATCCAATTTTTCCAAGAACTGGGTCTCACTGGTCCCGACCTATGTAAGTTCATTTCCAAGCATTCATTTTACCGCAACCGGAATGTATCCATCTCAAGCCGAAATTCTCTATCCAAACCGCGTATCCATCTCAACCAAATGTATCGATTTGCACAAACAAATCAAAATATGTGAAGGTGGGTTTTGATTCCTCTCTTCTCTCTCTCTTCTCTTTCTCTCTTCAAAATTTTTAGTCAAATTTTTATTAGGATTTTGATTCCTCTTTCTTCTATTCAAAATGTCGAGAGAGAGAGAGAGAGACGGGGAGGGGGGAGAATTTTTTAGTCAAAGAGATGGACCAAGAGACAGAATGAATAGGTAATGAGATCATCTGGGAAACTGGGATTTTGAAGGGTTTTGATTTTAACTTTGTAACGTGTTTGTCTTGATGTGGGTTTTGACTTTTGATTTTGAATAGAAAGGATCTTCGCTCTTTGATTCATTCAAGTAAAGAAGGAAAGCGTTTGAGAAGTCTATATTGGTTCATCGTCCCGATTTCTTGATGTATCATTTTGGACCCTTTACCGTTAATGTGATTTTTCTTACCGTTAGCCGTTAATTTTTGGATGGAGGTTTGACTACAGGGTCAACATTGGCACAAAATTGATAGTACGTTGGTCACATTTGGGTTAATAAAAGTACGTTGGTAAATAATAAAGAATCCCCAATTAATACGTTGGTCAAAAATATAATTTTTTCGTATAATGTGTGTTAAGAAATTGCATCGTCAATATATTTTGTGCATCGTCAATTATAACAAGATTATTTCAAGATAATATGTGCATCG